>SMSQ01021241.1:0-14132 GCA_019453375.1 Ctenoplectra terminalis
AATAATAAATTTACTTATACGGCAACAAAAATGAATTTGAATAAAATATGTAAAGTAAGTGAAATAAAAAAAAGTGAATTATTGTATGGAGATGTACGGAAAGCGAAAGGTTAATGAAATAATTTTATAGATCAAGAGTTTTGCTACACTGAAATGGAATTTATGTTAAATTTAGTAGGAATGAAAAATAAGTCGAATATGATGTCGAAAAATAAGATGAATATTAATTAAGAATTACTTTCTCTGTCATAGATGTTCTATAATACTTTAATAACATTATTTCAGCTTTGACTTTCATCGTAATTCATAGATTTACCCCGAAGACGATACCCAATTCGCGTAACTCAGCGATAACGCACGCCTCGATGAGGATACAACTTTGACAAACTTCGGTTTAAACGTTCCTAACTTGCCTAAATTTTATAGCAAAATCAGAAAGAGTAGATAAAATTCCAAAGTTCAGGAAGTCGCGAGTTTCGGTAGTTTCCAAGTCTTAAGCTTGAATTAATTCAAACGTCGCGGGATGCAATGGTCCGGAAACTTCGGTCACCGTATTTTTATACACATTTTTCTTCCAAGAATCGATGCATCTATGTATGAAATGATGTATCTACATTCATCAAATTTTACTCTTTAAATTTTCTTATCGTTTATTCAAAAAATTTCAAATCGAAGCGATAAACTAAATCATATAAAATCAAACATATTCTGTTTTTTTTTAAACAAATAAAATTCGAGTTACAGATGGTTAAATTATTAAAAAGTTCGCTACAAAAATATAATATTCGACGACAGGATACAAAAATAGACTTCGAATTTGAATTCGAATTTAAATACATCTGTCTTTTAATTAACTTTCCTGGCCAATGTAAAATAAAGCGAACCTAAAACGAAGAACAAAAATTTTAATTCATCTTTAACGAAATATATAGTCTCGCTTCCAATTAGAAGAATTAAGGTATCCCAGCGAAAAACCTCCTACTAATTTTCGTCGTGAGCGGAGATAATAGGATTGAAAAAAAAAAAAAAATCCATCGGCTTTTGCAATCGCGAAAATTGCTGCTTCATCGCGGCTATTAATCCCAAACGCGTGATTGATAGCTAAAGAAAAAGATAGCCGATATATATACGGACGAAAAATTGCCACCTCATTGTCAACCATCGTCTCCCTGCAATCGATGATTGATGAAAGCACTGAACTCGAGCCCGGGAAATGCTACTTGATCCTCTCGGAAGACTACACTTCACCAGCGAAAGAACGCAAACTGATGAAATATTGTGATGTTTTTCCATTCCGTGACACATTGTTTCACGCGGCGACGATAAATTGTGGCTCAAAAAATGTCTCCGGTACAAACGAGAAGTGTAGTTTATGTCCATCATTCGGTACAAAATTCAATCAACGAACAAAAGTTATTCCTTGTATAAGGAATTCATTTTATTTATATTGAAATATGTCGAGTCAATTTTCTTGATACTCTAATCAGCCAATGATATTGTTGTGGCGGGTTAAAGAAGGTAGGAAAAGTGTTGACTCCCACAGATTGCGTGGAGTCGATTATTTAGCATCGAGGATGCCAACAAGTTTTATAATAATAATATAAATGATATATTTAGTTCAGTTAGTACAAGTTCCACAGTTCAATAGTTCACAAGTTCCAGTTCTAGTTCTAATTCAATGCTCAATGTTCTTATCTCATTTCATCTCCGGTTCCTTCTCCTGGTTATTCTAATACCTTTCTAATACTAGTTCTTCAATACCTTTGACAATTCTTCCTGTTTGTTAGGGAGGGGTCATTAAACTTACTTACTGCCCTTTATGTTAGAGAGTATAATGAATATGTATATTTAATTAACACTTGCTTGCAACTCACAATATTCTTACGATTCGCACTTACAAAGTTCTTACTCCTTACCGTTACCGATCCCTTACTCTTCCAACATAATCACTGCCACGCGCCCGAACATTCACACCCTTATAGTCCATTCTCAATCGTTCTTTCTTTTTCTCCACATGCATCCCTTTTCACTCGCACCTACAACCTGCTCATCCATGCCTTCCAATCATGCAGTCACGTATACTTCATTCCCACGGTCTAACTTCCAAGTCCCAAACATTCTTTCTACCACCCAAGACATACCCAGCTCAGTCTCACTCGCAACCATAAATCCATTCGCACTACCACTCGATGATTTCAACCACCGGCGCCATCCTGTCGCAAGACGACCCCGACCGCACGCATTCAACAACCACTCGAACATACCTGATCACACTTAACATCCTTACGCGTTCAATACTTTTGACAATTCCAATCTTAATCGTAACAGTGACAGTTCTTAAATACTAAAGACCCTCGTTAGGCGTGTCGTCGCCAAGAGGGTGGGAGGCATGCTATGTCCAATCGGTTAAAAATTCTGGTGTCAAGAGAGGTGGTCAATGTCACGCCCTCAGAGTTCGTGCGTCAGTCCTAAGTCAGGTAGGTTCAGATGTGACGGTGTCAGGAGGTAGCAGCTAAAGTACACGTGCGTCAGTTCTTGGTGAAGATTAGGATACGGCACTTTGCTATTGAGCAGAAGTCGACAAACACCGAAATATTCGCCAGTTTCTAGATCGCAAACTAATAACATGATGTGAAAATGATCGTTCTCAAAAATAGCTAGGGTTCGTCCGTATCATAAATTAAGTCGTTAGCTGTCCTTAACAAAAAGTATAGGAAGTCGTTTCGTCCGGGACCTGCTAGTGGACTCGTCATTAAGGCATCCTAGCAGGCCCGTGCCTTAGACGCGGAGATACTGAAATAAAATAAAGTTAGGAGAGGGATCGGTGTATGTACTAATCGTACTGATTTCGAGGACTTGTAGGAAAGTCGGTGTCGTAGATCCCTCTGGTGGCGGAGTGTAGGAGGGCCGCCACAATATTATAGAGGCACAGGCAGTGCGAGACTGCAGCATCCGCGATTTTTCTTTGTATATATGAATATACAGAGATATTTATTTGTCTGCAATATTTACTTTTATCATCAACGGTCCGATATGATTCTTTTATTTTGTATAGAAAAATAAAAATCCATGTTGTAGCATTTTGGAGGACGTTGCGCGACAGGAGACACTCGCGTCCAAAAGTTTCAGGACACTCGCTGTTTTTAGTAAAAAAAAAGAAGAAAAAAAAAATTGTTTTTTGAAATGCATTTATTGGTTAGTATCGTATCTACTACCTAATGAGTGCTTCTTGAATAGTATGCAATGTGTTATAAAGTCTGAAAGCATCCAGCTTCGTGTTAAAGCAATTAGCATTGCTTTCTTATATATTAATCGTAATTGCATGCATCTTTAAACTTGAATCGTTGAAACAATTTTAATGAATTTTTAAAGACGTTCGATTAATGACGAACGGTAGTGTATTTAGGTGCATCATTCAATCGCATCGAGTTAACACTATGCACCATAAGCTCAACTAATTCCAAAGAGTTTGTAGAAGCGACCAGTGATATGGTTTAATCTGACTGCTGCAATCTCGATGTCCGTTTAAACGTATCGAGATCTCGTTGAATATAAATCATGGAGTGGCAGGGAGTAGCAGGAACGCCTATCCGAAAGCGAGCCATCATTTATTCAATGTCGCACTTTCGAAACTACCAGCAGCATCGGAAGCGCGATTGTTGATGCCAGACACTCCCGAATTGCCTCCAATGAAATATAAATAGTACTTGAGAAATTAAGAAAATAAATTTTTTAACGTTTCTCGTCTGTGATGTTGTATTTTTCTATTTGGTTACTTAATTCGGCTCGAATGTATTTAATCGGATTTAGATATAGTTATTGAGATAGCGTAGATTATTGATGTATCAAATTACAATAAAAACTAAATAACCCTCATATAGAAAATTATAATAAAAATTAAATAATTTACATATACAAAATTAGAATAAAAAATTAAATAACTCCCATATACGAAATTATAATAAAAATTAAATAACTTCCATGTATAAAATTAGAATAAAAAATTAAATAACTCCCACGTACAAATTAGAATAAAAAATTAAATAGCTCCCCTATACAAATTTATAATAAAATTTAAATAACTCTCATGTACAAAATTATAATAAAAATTAAATAACTCCCCTATACAAAACTATAATGAAAGTTAAATAACTCCCATATATAAAATTAGAATAAACAATTAACTAACTTCCACGTACAAAATTAGAATAAAAAATTAAATAACTCCCCTATACAATATCATAATAAAAATTAAACAACATCGATACAGAAAATGACAGTAAAAATTAAATAGCTCCCATGTACAGAATTACAACAGAAATTAAATAACCCCTATATACAAAATTTAATGCGTGAACGCAAACTTCCAGGAGTGACTGTATGTGTTTCTTTATTTAGAGTTTCACTTTCAGAATAGCGAGCCTCTCCGGAACCGTGCTCGTTGATGATCCAGAATTTCCGCCAGTTCCTCCGATCCTCTCCCTGAACGCGTTTAACTTCTATCCGAAGCCAGGTCTATAACCTTCCTGGATGCTTCCTACTTCGACTACCTACGGGATAATCAGGAGTTTCTTCGGGCTTATTGTATTCTCTCAACGTCCAGGCCTCGTAAAAGGACAAGATGAAGGTTTTAGTATTGTACGTGATGCAAGATTTACTTTTATAGCTTGTATGTCAGAGCGTAATGTTAGGAAGCTAATAAGGGGACAGCGGGCTGAGAATTTATTTTCACGTTTACGAGGGTGCTAACTGTGCAACGTCCCTCAAACTGGAATGCTCGATTTTAATTTAACACTAGAACTACCCAAAGTGGTCAAAATGACACATTCGTAATTTTTTACAGAAATTTTACAAATTGACCGTGGCATCGCACCGACAATTTTCCGTGATTTTCTGTTAAAAGTGTAGACAATATTATATTTATATACCTCTCATTATGATTTTTTTCGGTAGAAATAAGTATACTTCAATCGTCGGTAGTTCTAGCGTTAAGAATCTACACGAATTCTGATCTTAAATAAAAAATAACATCCGAAAGTTCTTCGAGTATCGTATTAAAAACCGCACACGCGATCCTCAAAAGTATCTTATCAAATGACCAGAGTTGAAAATTAAAGACAACTCGAACAACGTCGATACGATCGTGTATTTAATAGATCACGGAAGCGTGGTAATTGGATTAGCACGGACAAAAGTAACGTCTCTTGGAGACGACAGCTTCCAAAGGAACCTGTGCTCGCAGAGTATGTACGATTCTTTCCTTTGTGCTTTCGTGTCCCTGGCTTATCCGAGGAAAAAAGAAACGAGCCAGCGTCGATGCACTGAGGAGTCCTTTCTGGTTTCCTTTGACTCGATACGAGCTCCAAAAAGCGATAGGGTATTGTAGTTCCTTTGAAGAATCGAAACGAACACGTGGAAACAACTGTGGGTGTGGAATGAAAACCTTTGGGGGTTTTCGAAGAATTTTCGAATAAATAATTGCTTCGATTTTTAATACAATTAGGAGACGTTTTTGTGGAAGTCAAATATAAAACAGTGAAAACTAAATTTTTTGAACGATCGGAGTCTCTGAAACCAAACCTTACAGGAGGTAAAAATGAAATCTTTCGCTGAAAACTTTTTCGGAAAGAATCTATAAGAAAAATAGTACAGTATTTGAGAACGTTTAAGAGGAATAATATTTTAAAACCTTTAAGAGGAATAATGCTTTGGCAAACTTCAGAGGTCTATGTATTAAACTACTGGGAACTTTAATTATTCATAAAAAGTCTGAACTTTCTTCGTTGCTTTCCCAAAGTTAAACGAATCTTAGAACACAAAACGACGAGCAATGTTGACTTTTCCGTATTTTTCGAACACTTGTTAGCTACCTTTCTTTACAAGATAAAAAAAAAGGACACGGTAGCTAAAATCCGACCCATTGTTTCTGTGAGTTTTATCATTAGTCTTATTCATTAAATATATAATTATGGATGATAAAAAATATTTACTGACCCTTAGTACTCCTTTGGTTCCGCTACGGAGACATTCTGTTTTCAACACGGTTACGCTCAATTTCCAAAGATATCACACCATGATGATTTACAAAATTAAAAATTTAACTATGTTTAATTATAGTTAAATTGTAAATATGTTTCGTTTACGAGAGGAAAAGTGATATTTGTAAAGTGAATAAAAACAAGTACTTTCACAAGCAGTAGTAATTTTTTCCGTTCAAAATAAAATTTCTTTTCTTCAGTGATAAAGAATCGTACGGAGTGCAAAGGATTAACACTAGAACTACCGAACCAGTCAAAATAACTGGTTCATAATTTCTTATTGAAATTTTACGAATTTACAGCGATAATTTTTGGGGATTTTCTATGACTTTTTGTAAAAAATATATGCAAAGAATTATTACCCTTATTATAAATACTTTTTCGAATACTTATCATTTTTATTTCTTCGATACAAATCTCTACTTTAACACTAGAACTACCGAACAAGTCAAAATGACTTGTTCATAATTTTTTATACAAATTTTAGAAATTTACAATATTGAATATTTGAAGATTTTCCGCAATTTTTTGTGAAAAATATGCATAAAAAATTGATACCCTTATTATAGGTATTTTTCGAAATATCTATCATTTTGATTTCTTTGGTACAAATAACTCTACTTTAGTCGCCGGTAGTTTTAATGTTAATCGCCGGTAGTTTTAGCGTTAATAAATATCTTTTACAGATCGGACAGTATCATCGATCTCCCATCAATTTGCAATTTTTTTATTTTACCTCAATTTTATTCCACGTCCGAAATCGAGAATAAAGTTGTAACCATCCAACACGGAACGTTTCAACGCGTGTCTTGTCTTCGCAACGTCTTCATCGTAAAGGAAGCCTTTGTGGCGATCAAACAGAAGAGGATCAAACGCCTCGTGCAGGAGCTCACAGAGAGGATACTACGACAACATTTACTCTTCCTGTCTTCCCTTTCGCGGTAGAAAGGAAAACGGAGACTCACCGCGTTCTTCTGGTTGCGAGAACCAGCTACCGCGACTCCTTCCGGTTTCCCTTCGCGGCAACCGTCTTGAGCTACGAGCATTCTCGGGTTTGTTGATGAAAGGGACTGCGGATGAAGGACGAAAATCTGAGTAACTAAATGAGGAAACTTCGCGTAAAAGCTTTCCTCGGAGCATTTTAAAACGAGCGTTTAAAACCATGATGGATGCAATTTGTCGCGAGGTACGAAGTGGATGTCGCCAGTTTTGTTCCGTTTCAGGAAGCTTCTTTTGACTGTGATTTATGATACAGATCCTATCTTAATTTTGTAATTTGTAAGGTGTTTTGGTTTCTTTTTAGATTCATAGTAGATTCATAGTGGGTTTCGTTAATCCTTTCACGGCGCAGGAACAAATTTTTGCACGATATTCCACGAGAGGGAAATTTTCTAAATACAAGCACCATTATTCGATATTTTTCATTGGAGCAAGCGAGCGTCGCATCAGATTTGCGTACAGAATTTCGGGAAAAAATTCACTTTGCTCCGGGAGTGTTAAACATTTTAGAAGCTTCCGCGTTTTTTCTCTTTTCACCATATGCACATTGCCGTCCATGAGTCATCGGATTCTTGTAAGTTTTGAACAAAATGTTTGTCGAAGTAAACATTCCATAATATTTTATGGTTCGATATAATTTATGGTTCTGATGTAAATAATAATTAAACAGGAGGTTCCATTTTATAACTATAAAGTATTCTTTTCTTTATTTTTTAAAGTGTCCGATGACTTATGGACAGGACTGTATATATATAAATTTTATATTCTATAATATTAATACGTAATAAATTAAAGATTATCGATTGTCTCAATCGATTTTAACTGCGGAGCGCTTTAGGTTTAAACGCTCTGCGTTGACGGAATAGTTTTTTTCGCGGTTATTAAATTTGTACAGCTCCAGAAATTTTTTTATTAGAATTTAAGACGTATAACAAAAGTTATTTTTGATCAGATTCTTTGATTTTTAATCTTCATAATTATTCAATTTTTAGAGCTCGTACATTTTTATTATCGACTCTTGTCGCCGTTGCTTGTTCGGCGTGTTTGTATAAAATACATCGGTGAAATTCGGGAGTGAATTAAACGAAGATTAAATTTTAATGCAGTCGCGAAGCAAAATGCAACGAATTAGAAGATCTTTTAAATTTTCTAATGATTCAAGTATTCTATCGATGTTCGATCGATCATCCAATAGGAGTTGTAACGCTAAGTTTGTATCGCAATCTTTCAGTTGTGCTATTTTAAATAATATTAGAGAACTATTCTTGAGCACATATTATTTATTTAATATATAAAAGTCAAAGGGGTTGCTGCTCGTATTTACAGAACGAGTTTAACCCTTCGGGAAGTGGGCGTTTCCTAGTCAGAGGTTACAAAGAGAGACCCTATCTAATTCAAGACGCGGCTCCCCTTTAAACGAGGAGAAAACGTAACGCTTTGACATCAAAAGCGTATCACCTGGCTGCGATATTAAAGATATCAGACCTTCGTTTTTCTTCGACTTGTCGCCGTTGCATGTTTGACGTGTTTATATAAAATACATCGGTGGAAATTCGAGATTGAATTGAAGGAAGATTAAATTTTAATGCAATCACGAAGCGAAATGCAACGAATTAAAAGATCCTTTAGATTTCGTAATAATTCAATGGAAATTATTTTGGATAATAAATTTAATTTACGAACGTGACCAGTTTTTAAGTGACCAGCTTGATTTATTAATTGGACGAATTGATGTCCAAAGTTTGTGAAAATAATTTTGTTTGACTTTCATATGGATATAAATTCTGATTGTGAAGCTTCTGACCGGATATTTCAACTTTTATTATACAAATAAATTCTGATAATAAAAATGTACCAGCTGTACAAATTGAATAATTAACAGAATTAAGAATCAAAGACATCTGATCGGATGTCTAAACTTTTGTTATACATCTTAAATTCTAACAATAAAATTTCTGGAGCTGTACAAATTTAATAATTGTGAAGATCTAAAATAAAAAATTCTGACTGGATGTCTAAACTTTCATCCTACGTCTTTAATTATAATAATAAGAATTCCAGAATTGTAAAAATTTAATAATTCTAAAGATTTGAAATCAGACAATTCCGATCGGATGTCTAAACTTTTGTTATACATCTTAAATTCTAATAATATAATTTCTGGAGCTGTACAAATTTAATAATTGTGAAGACCTAAAATAAAAAATTCTGACTGGATGTCTAAACTTTCGTCCTACGTCTTTAATTATAATAATAAGAATTCCAGAATTGTAAAAATTGAATAATTCTAAAGATTTGAAATCAAAACAATTTCGATCGGATGTCTAATCTTTTATCACACATCTTAAATTTTGATAATAAAAATCCTGAAGCTATATAAATTGAATAGTTCACGATAAAAACACGATACAAAATTTCGTAATTAATTTTAAAAAAGAACCAACACGGGAAAGAATATCAGAGCACTTTTTGTATCTCATTGAGCAACAGAAGTGCTAATGTCTCTGTTTCTACCCGATAATCGCTTCGTGCGCAGAATCTTCGACGAGAAATCGTCGGGGTCCCGTTTCTCGTTCAATTATCTGAGCCGGCTTCACTGTATCTCGGCCCGAGTAATTTTAGAACGAACCAGTGAAAATGTTACCGTGACATTAAGCTGTGCACGGCCATTTATAGGGATACGCTGAATCCCTGATAAATTTCAACCAGCAAAGTTCTCTCGCCGAGGATGCTGCGGAAACTTTTGGCTGACGCGAGTTATCCCGAACTTCTGTTCGAACGGACGAAAGTAGATGGTTAAAAAAAAAGAGAGCTTCAAAATATTGTGGAATACCGTCTACTACTTTCATTCAAAGCAAAATTAAGACTTAGGAAAGAATCTCGAGGATAACTGCAAATCGTCTTCACTGAATTAATTTACAAATTGTTAAAAGATCGAGTTATCGGAAGCAACAAAGTAATATTGTATTTTTACTCTAACGTTTATTAATATAATATTAAAAATATTAAAAACACGTGTTAGACTGGTCTGTGCAATTCGTCGCCATTTTTTAGACTAACAAGAAATGTTACGGAGTCGACACGCGTCGATTTTGATGAAATTTTTATACGATATAGATCTTGAAAAAAATAGTCCACAGGTATTTTTGTTATATCGGCCATCGTTCACTTTTAAGGGATGATTCCAATAGCAGGGGGTGAAAAACTTATCTGATAATATATCTCGGAAATTATTGAAGATAGAAAGAAAGTTTAAACGTATCGTTTGTTTATTTTTTAATGCCGAACTTTGAGGGCTCATTTCACCTCTTCAAAATAAACGATGGTGAATATAAAATAAAAAAATACGTGTTTAATATTTTTTCGAGACCTACATCGTATAAAAATTTCATCAAAATCGGCGTGTGTCAGCTTCGTAACATCCCTCGTAAGGGCCGATGCAGACGGGCGACTTTTATCCGCGCTATCTCGCTGCGATTATATATCTTTCTTTGTTTTCCGAGGAAAAAACAAGGAAGACAAAGCGCGGACAAGAAGTGGCTCGTCTGCATCGGACTTAAAGCGAGGCGCGTTCCCCGTTCACGGTCTTTATTCGTTTATTTTTATGGCTGGTACAACAGGGAGACATTATTATCCCTGACAGGAAACAGGATTACTTTAAAAAAAAATATTACTAAATTACATAATAGGTAAGTTACTTAGAGTACGGTAAAATAAAGGTTTAATGTGTTATAGTAATTATCTATGACTTCTAACTTCGAATCTTCATCATTTTATTTATAGTGTATTGTAGGGGTGAAAGGTTCGAGGTGCGTGTGGGTGGTCGGACGGGGTCATCCGCGACAGGATGGCGCCAGTATGTTTGGAAAATCAAGGGCCTAGGTCCTAGAGAGTGCTAGGAGGTATGAATGGCTCATTGTTGCGTGCATGCGATCGGTGCTGTCTTGCGACGGGACGGCGCCAGGATGTTTGGGAAAGTGTGACTGAGGACAAAATGATTTCAAGTGGTTGAAGGAATGCGAGGGAAGAATGTTTGGGACCGAGCGATCGAACCGTGTGAACGAAGCGATTTTGAAAATGAGTACATGACTGCGTGGGGTCGGACTATGGATGCAAGGATTCGGGTGCGAGAGAAAAAGGATGCGTGTGTGTAAGAAAGATAGAGCGACTGAGAGTGAAAATAAAAGGGCGTGAATGTTCGGGGCGGAAAAGAGTTTTGAGCGAGCGTTGCGAGAGGACGGAGTGTAGCGAGATTAAAACAGTCGGTCGGAAGTGTAATCCAGATTTAATAAACTATTATATATTACTCCTACAATTATCCTGTGTATAGTTGAAATTCCTACAGTATCAATATAGGAGGACCGCGCGCGCTATTAGAAACAAGCGAAGCGGAAGCGGAGTCGCTTAGGAACCGTCGAACGTGCACGACCTATTAGCCCTTAGATTAGTCTACATCTTAGTATTTCTTTCCTTTCCAAATATATATATATATCTTGTATGTTTAATTCAGTTTATACCAATTGTAGTGTCGTAGTTTTAGGAATTCGTAGTTTTAAGAACTCATAGTTTATGGAAGGCAATAAAGGCGCAACGGGACAGGGACCGGACCCAACGGACGGACGATGGGTCGAGGCGGAGGGAGAGTTGGACTGAAGGGAAAGCAGGGTTGAACGGGGAGAGTTGGAGAAAGCGTAGGACAGTGTTGATGAGAGAGTTGAACGGAACGTGGGAGTGTGTTGAACGTTAGAGTAGAGTAAGAAAGAGTTGAACGTAGATGGGACAGTGTTGAACCGAGAGTAGAACAGAGTGCTGAGAGAACGTCAAATGAGAGTGTTGCGTAATTAAGGAATTACTGTAATATTAATAGTCTATTATCGCGCGTCACAATCACTTACCAATACTCAATTCTTAATAATTAAATATTTATAAACTATATTTAAGTAAAAAACTCTATACAATTTATTTAGTAATCCTGACAACCTTAGTCCACTACATATTAACCCTGCTACTTAACACTTTGCTGCCCGGTGACGAGTTAACTCGTCTTTTCATACCCAAACGTTGCTGACCGGTGACGAGTTAACTCGTTTTTTCGAACCTAAACGATAAAACGGCTATTCAAACAAGATACTACACAATAAAAGAACCTAATATCACAAATTGATAATAAAAATCAGGTTTCCAAATTCTCCAAAATAAATGCTTTCTTCAACAATCATGATAAAATTTATTGGAGTTTATTTAGAACGTTTTACTTCCATATTCAATTACAAAATACTAGCCGGTGACACGACATAGTTTCTGTGTAAAATTCCCGGTCAACAAAGCGTTAAGCATGCCCTAATTTCTTAAAAAAAAATTTCCAGTGTAAAAAGAAGCAAATCTTTAATGGTCAAGTTGAAGCAAAAAAATGATGCATATCATAAGAATATTATATTGCCCTGTGACATTTCAGCTTGTTGGTAGTCGGCCAACTTCTCATCTCCCTACTGCGAGTCAGTAAGTGCTGTGCAGAGCTAGGAAGATTTCCTCTGACAGAGATGCGGGCCCGATTGGTTAGAGTAGAAAGCGCACACCTCCTTTTCACACACATTTTCCGTTCTCGTGTATTATTTTATTACTAACAAATTAACGACGGGACCTTATTTTTGCGAATCTTATCACCGAATAAATTCTTTTTTACATGCTCGTGCAAATATTAGGTTGTCCCAAAAGTTTCTTTCGTTTTATTAATAAGTAATGGATACATAATATTTTATGTTTTACGATATATTATTATTTTATACAGGATTCATTTTCCGCTATTTTTCTCTCTCTCGTTTAACAAATAAGGCTGAATGTTTATTTAAACATTGCTAGACGAAAGCATCGCGCGAAGATAACGGAAGGAATTTTCGGGACAACCAAATAATTCCTATTTCAAAGATAGATGATAATTAAAAGTTCGAGTTAAAAAGATCGCCTTTAACAGTAATCTTTCATACGTCCTCGTTTACTATTTTCACCTTTTCAAGACATAAAATAAAAAATAAAGTACAAAATACGAGAGATTTCGTTATCCGTTCGCAATGTGTTAATTACGTCGCATACTAATCGGATCGCGTCGCTACAGGCGAACCGAGCGAGAGATCCCTCCCTCCTGTTCCATTCTCGCAGAAATCCTTCCTCTGCATAATACGCACACATTCTGATCCGCGTTTATCACCTGCCTTCGCTTCATTGCGTCACTATCTCATTGGCATACTCGACGTTAGCGATCCTTCTACTGCAAAACGAAGCAATAGGGCGCAACACAAATATCTCTAAAGCAGCACCAAAGTGTTCTCAAAGTTACGATCCTGGCGAGACATCGATTGGCGACGAGTTCGCGTTCCGATCCGATTGAAGCTTCAAAGCGCAGCAAATTCGAAATTTTCAACAAGCTAGCTGTAACGCCAGAGGAACTAATTTCCGCCACGGATTTCAGCTCTCGTGTTTGTTGCCTCACTGGTGCAAACGACGTTCAACCCTCCAGCATGACTTTATTACTCTCCAATCTAAGACGACGTCGCCGCTTTATCGACGGTTTCCGATACCAAGGGCATAGCTCGAATTCCATTTTCCAATTTGTCCACTTTCATGGCCAACGTTGGTCGTCGTTTTATTTTGCGCAACCCGATACCAAAGTGCTCGTCCACTCTTTTCTGTCTTTTTCGTACAACTCTGTTCCTCTTTCCTTCGACACTGTCGTTTCGTCAGCCTTCGTCCACGGAATCTAGGTGCCTATGACACTCTTTTATCCGCGCTGCAGCTGTTGCCACGCGTCAACTGCCTTCGTCGCGTGTGCACCCCTTCGTTTCTTTATCGTTTGGCACAGCATCGAGGGATACGACGTCGCCGCGATGGGCTTTCTGGATATCGAGATGTCGTTATATTCGGTAGCGTTTCGAGTATTGCTTTTGTCGTATTCCGATGTATTAGTGTAGGATCATGCGGACCATGGAATGACAAAATACCTCCTGGTATTTTAAAGAGTGAATATATTTAATAATGAAGAAACAAGAGACAAGACAGAGATATTATACAGACACCTCGAGGCACGCTTCACTATGTCTC
>SMSQ01021242.1:0-12449 GCA_019453375.1 Ctenoplectra terminalis
ATCTGTTCAAAGGCGCAGTAGTTAATTTATAAAAATTCTGTAAAAAATTACGAATGGCTCATTTTGACCACTTTCGTAGTTCTAGTGTTAAGCAGGTCATTTCTTTATTCAAATTGATATTTTAAAGTGGAATACTTCATAATATAACAGTAAGACGTTAGAGTCTTTAGATTTTCCTAAATTTTATCACGTATTAACGAGAGATCGGAACGACGCGTGTTTCGGTCTATATCGATCGCGATTGTTCTCCCAGAGTCAACCATTCGCTTTCAATAGTTTTGATACACACAGAGCAGCCGGAACTGTAGACGTAAACAATCCTTGGCGCAAGGTTGTGCACGAAAG
Source organism: Ctenoplectra terminalis (assembly GCA_019453375.1). Taxonomy (NCBI): domain Eukaryota; kingdom Metazoa; phylum Arthropoda; class Insecta; order Hymenoptera; family Apidae; genus Ctenoplectra; species Ctenoplectra terminalis. Next base: position 346 of record SMSQ01021242.1, read on the forward strand.
CCGCGCCATAGCGTATCGTGCCATCTGTGCACGTTTACCAAACAAAGTTCGATACTCGTAAGCATTCTGGAAAACGTTTAACGATTTATGTTGTAGAACGTTTAGCGGTTTACAATCAGAAAACGTAAATAATTTAACACTCTGATTAATGAATATTTACAACGTGGTTCTGATGGTTGTGGAAATCAGTTATGTTACAAATAATTACGTACAATATTTATGAGTAATGTTTTGTTTCTGATATTTATTTCGAATTTAATAATTGCTTAGAATTTTGGTTTTATAGTATTGAAGTAATATATTTATTAATGAAAAATAAATAATAAGATATGCTACAAATAATTACGTACAATATTCACGTATGTTTTGTTTCTAATATTCATTTCGAATTTAATAATTGCTTAGAATTTTGGTTTTATAATATTGAAGTAATATATTTATTAATGAAAAATAAATAATAAGATATGCTACAAATAATTACGTACAATATTCACGTATGTTTTGTTTCTAATATTCATTTCGAATTTAATAATTGCTTAGAATTTTGATTTTATAGTATTGAAATAATGTATTTGTTAATGAAAAATAAATAATACTGGCTTGGTAGACTTACAAAAGGCAGTAATTTTTTTTTTTCTTTTTACAGATGCTCATTGGATAGAGGAATATAGTTTCGAGTCATCCCCTCCATTTTTTGTTCCACAGCTTTTTTGTCGCCGCGCGCAATGCGGTTGGTAGAATCAGTGTTTGTTGCATAAAAGTTTTTTTTATTATTTATTAGAGCATGTCAGCTCTAAGTAAAGTTAATTATAGTAATTAATTATAGAAATAGAGTCAGTGTTGCTGCGTAAAAGTTGAATTAGATTTACACGCGAAACTAGAGTCACTGTTCGCCGATTATAATTATACGGTCGCGTTTGAATAACCTTTTATTTATTTATTTTTTTTGTTTCCTTTAAAATATTCGTTACCGGTGTTAGAGTCAGTGCCTGGCTTAAAGGATCATAGCGAGGCTCCCGAAGCCAACTTTGTAAGTATTTTTGTATTTTAATCAGTTGTATATTTTATACTTTGCTTAGATTTTTTTTTTTTTTTTTTTTATTAATTTTGAAGATCACTGATAGTTTAGAATGCTTTAGATTTCTATTTCTGTATTAAAATGAACAATATAATACTGTATTGTGAGATAAAAATAGTTTATTTTATTTTAATTGATGTTAAATTAGAAATATATTTTAGTTCATTAAAATTCCAATATTCACTGTCTAAAAATTTTCAAATAATTAACCTCATGATTTTAAGAACCAATTATAATATCCTGTTTCTTTTTTCAGATTTTCAGAGCTTCTGTTTCCATCCATGGGCTTGATTGATGACTTCAGGACGTCTTTCCCTGGTTGTAAAGAGGTAAGATCATTATCAAAACAGTTTTATATTTAGAAAATTACTCAAATAAAGCCTGCATTTTATTTGTTACACGCACTGTTATCTTTTCTTACTTTATATTATTGCTACAATAATGTATCTGAGAAATCAATTATTTTAATATCTATTATTTTATTTCAAGTTCAGATACTTTCTGTTTTAATATTATTATTTGAAATAAAGAAATGTGTGGCAAACAAATAATTTGAAAATAATGCATTTGAATGAAATTTTTGAATTTGTCTTCATATATCCTTATTTTAGAAATAGTGTAGTTCCTGTTTTATCTACAGTATACCTTTCTTATGTTAACAGATGACTTCCCATTGACTGAATGACTTCCCATGAGGCATCCTTCTCATTCTTCGCATCTGTTAGTGAATTGCATGCATTTTTGTTCCTCTGGTCACCCAATAATTTCAATCAATTCATTTTATCAGAATTAGGAATTCTTTCAATCGAATTTATTTTAAACACACATTTTTATAAGAATTAGGAATGTTTTTAATCAAATTTATATTAAACACACAAATTTTTATCAGAATTAGGAATTCTTTCAATCGAATTTATTTTAAACACACATTTTTATTAGAATTAGCATTTTTTTAAATCCAGTTTATTTTAAACACACATTTTTATTAGAATTAGCATTTTTTTTAATCCAATTTATTTTAAACGCACATTTTTATCAGAATTAGGAATTCTTTCAATCGAATTTATTTTAAACACACATTTTGATTAGAATTAGCATTTTTTTAAATCCAGTTTATTTTAAACACACATTTTTATTAGAATTAGCATTTTTTTTAATCCAATTTATTTTAAATACACATTTTTATAAGAATTAGGAATTCTTTCAATAGAATTTATTTCAAACACATTTTTATTAGAATTAGCATTTTTTTAAATCCAGTTTATTTTAAACACACATTTTTATTAGAATTAGCATTTTTTTTAATCCAATTTATTTTAAATACACATTTTTATAAGAATTAGGAATTCTTTCAATAGAATTTATTTTAAACACACATTTTGATTAGAATTAGCATTTTTTTAAATCCAATTTATTTTAAACACACATTTTTATTAGAATTAGCATTCTTTTAAATCCAATTTATTTTAAACACACATTTTTATAAGAATTAGGAATTCTTTAGGAATTCTTTAGGTTACGAAGGTTTAAAATTTCGAAAGATTCCAGAGCTAAGGCTCATGTATAATACAGTCACACTTTTCTATACGGATTCCGATCGAACGCGTGTCTGATTGAACGGAAAGCTTGGCTGAAAATTTGTTATGTCAACGTTTCATTACAAATTCACCGGCATTTCCAAATTCAATCTGCTCGCGTCGTTTATTTATCACGGAATCGCACCTCGTGCATATTTTATACGAATACCACTCTCGCCGAAATTATTATCGCGATACGAGGTAGTTACTCTGTTTCAATCCACGTGATGCGAACTTAATTAACTTTTTTCCCGGAGTAAATTCTCTAACGAAATCATCCTGTTTCTTTTTCTTTTTTCTTTTCGTTTTTTCTTCTCTTTCGTCGAGTACACGCCGAGGAATGCAAAACACAAAACGAGGCGGAAGCTACGCGCAAATATTTAAGGAATGTTTAATTAACCGGTGAAACAGCCGGTGAAAACTGTTACAAACAGGCACTGCGTTCGTTTGTTCCTTCTTCGCCACGTGTTCGCAAATATGGAGAAAGTAGGAGCACAGGGGTGAATAAAAAGCGCAAATAGTTGCTTTCGAACTTTATCGAATTTTGCGAAACTGTTTTGGAAAAGGCACGAAAGAGATTAAATTTCTTAAAATTTCGAGTTCTAATTAATAAATTAGTGACATTGCAATATGGGTTATTACAAATGCAACAATAAAATAGTCTGTAGATAGAAAGAAACGTCTGCATTTGTAATTATACACAAATTTCATTTTTAATGTACACTTATCGCGCATTTGTTAATCTTAACACTAGAATTACCAAAATGGTCAAAACTACTCCTTTTTATAAATTTTATAAATACAATTTTTTCTTTTATCTGCAACGAATAGAAACAAAGATTTATTTCCACTGCGTCTCATCTTTTTTTCAAACACCTATTACGTCGAATTTTTTGTTAAAAATAATTATACTTAAATCGTCGATAATTCTAGCGTTAGCACTAGAACTTATTTCTACCGAAGAAATTAAAGTAGAAAGTATGTAAAATAATATGTGATGCAATTCAGACAAAAGTTTATCTATATTTTTAATAGAAAATCGCGGAAATTCTGCTCAAAGGCACCGTAGTTAATTTATAAAGATTCTGTAAAAAATTACGAATGGCTCATTTTGACCACTTTGGTAGTTCTAGTGTTAATCCGTCTAGATTTAAAATCGTCTAGCTTTCGCATGTAATTCGTCTAGATTTAAGATCGTCTAGCTTTTGCATTTAACACTAGAACTACCGACGATTAAGGTATACTTATTTCTACCGAAGAAATTAAAGTAGAACGTATATAAAATAATACGTAATGCAATTCAGACAAAAGTTTATCTCCATTTTTAATAGAAAATCGCGGAAAATCTGGCCAAAGGCACCATAGTTAATTTATAAAGATTCTGTAAAAAATTACGAGTCAAATTACTGGTCATTTTGACCACTTTGGTAGTTCTATCGCGAAGCGGGAAATCTGAAATCCTTCAAATTGACGGGTTCCGTAAATCTAGCGTTAATCGAATAACTCGATTCCAAGAACGGTCGTCAATTTTTCCCAAAGAGTATCCTGCACGGTGAAAAATAATTGGATCAGATACAAGTCTTGTACCGTGTTCGCTATCGATTTCGACCGAGAAAAGCCTCGCTCAAAGTAGCTTCCATAATCATAAAAACGGTGTCCAGGAAAAAGCCGGCAACACCATCGACTGTGTCATTAAGGCCATTTTATAGCACGCCAGTTTTCCAGCTACGTTTCCGTGGCAGTCGTGGCCGACTGGAAACAAGTCTCGAGATTAACAGGAACATTCCGGCGATCGTCATTGATCGCGTCACCGCGGTCTGGTGGGCGTTTTATGGCGTACGCAATGCTTCTAATCGCCGCCCTTTTGTCGCTGAGCTAAGGGTTGCTGGGAAGGGAAAAGAAAAGGAGCACGGTTAAAGGTGGACGTCATGCAGGTGGGTGTGCAACTTTCGTCGAGAAACCAGCGCGCACGGAACGTTAATGAACCGCATGACCCGGGCAGCGATTTAATTAAAACAACGAGACGAACGCGTGACGGCGATGACAGTTGGAATTTTTAATTGTCGTTGACGCGTCGCGCGATTCGCCGTTCAATTAGCGCGGGGATAACGAGACGGTTGGAACGCTTGTTGAAATCGAACTAATTTTTCGATCGCCGACGGGCATTAAAATTTATTTCGACGTCGGGGTTTTCGACGCTCCAACTGATCGCCGTGCAAATTGCGCTTCGTTGGGGAATAATTGTGAAGCTTTTGATAGGCTCTGGTTGCGCAGCTACTCGGTTTGTTATTTATTGTTGAACCGCAGGATTGAGAGTCCAAGGTTTGGGATTCAAAGATCCAATGTCTGGTTAGGCTTCGGTTTGGTTCGGGTTTAAAGATTGGAGATCGAAGGACCAAGGCTGGAAGTTCAATGTTGAAGACTCAGGATACAAATTTGAAGATTAGAGATGCAAGCTTGAAGATTCTGCTTTTGAAATCTAAGGTTTAAGGTCCAACGTTGAAGATTTCAAGCTTCAGGTTTGGATTCAAAGATTCAATATTGGATGAGGCTTCGGTTAGGTTCGGGTTTAAAGATTGGAGATCGAAGAACGAAGGCTGAGAGTTCAATGTTGAAGACTCAGGGTACAAATTAGGAGATTGCAGATGCAAGGTTCAAGATTCAGCTATTAAAGTCTAAGGTTGAAGACTTGGGGCTTCAATTAGGTTCAGATTCAACGAGCCAATATCAGGTTAGGCTTCGGTTACGATCGGGTTTAAAGGCTGGATATTGAAGGACGAAGGCTGAGAGTTTAATGTTGAAAACTCAGGATACAAATTAGAAGATTGGAAATGCAATTCTGAAGATTCAGCTTTTAAAGTCTAAAGTTCAAGGTCCAAGCTTGAAGACTTGAAACTTCAGTTAGATTTGGATTCAAAGATTCAATATCGGGTGAGGCTGCAGTTAGGTTCGAGTTTAAAGATTGGAGATCGAAGAACCAAGTCTGAGAATTCAATATTGAAAACTCAAGATACAAATTAGGAGATTAGACATGCAAGGTTCAAGATTTAGCTATTAAAGTCTAAGATTGAAGACTTGAGGCTTGAGTTAGGTTAGGCTTCAAAAATTCAAGATCGAAGGGCTAAAGCTGAGGGTTCAAAGACGAAGAATCAGAATACAAACTACAAGATTGAAGGTTCAGCTTCCAGAGTCTAAGATTCAAGGTCTAAAGTTGAAGAATTAAAGCTTGAGCTAGTTTGGAGAAAGATCCAATATCGAAGGATCAATCTCGAGGATTCAAAGTCGAGTACAACAGATTAAAACTTCGAGACGGAAGATGCAAGGTCGAAGGATCAGTGGTCCAAGGTTTAAGATGTACGGTTAAAGGTCTAAGATTGAAGGTTCGAGGCTGAAAAACTGTAGGTAAAAAGTTCAAGGTTGAAAGTTTCTAGAGGAAGTCTAAGATCGAGGAGTCTAAAGTTAAATGTTCGAAGCTCAACATCCAACGTCTGAGATCCGAAGTCAACAATCTGAAGTTGAAGGTTTAAAGTCAACGCTCCGAGATGGAAAATTCAAGGTCGAAGTTCGAAAGATCAAAAACTAAAATCAAAACCGCAAAACCCTAAGTTTCATAAAGCACACCTTTAAAAAAAGGTTGAAAAAAAATCTTACAATTACAACAGACTATACTTAGAACCATAATCCGATAATAATCAACGTCTAGTAATTATTAGGACCCGATAACTATCCGTCTTTCGATTCTCCCCCCTTTAATCATAACCGAGAAGTTTCCACTTGCCGTTTGAAATCCCTGGCTATTAATTAAATCCGATTACATCGATGAACACGGTTGCTGTTTGCTAATCAATCGGCTTCACTAGTCCGATGAGCGCTTAATTGCGTAATTAATCGATCTTTTGATGGAGTACAACCAATCGATTAACCCCTTGATTACTATTTTTCAAGCAGCTATGCACAATAGCAATTGATTGTTTGAACATCGTTTGAAATGCAAACTGTTGATATGTTGCGCGTAATTTGTCTTTGTTAATCGAGTAGCTTCTTGGAAAAAGAACTCATTAGCTAAAATCGTAAATAGAGCGCAATGAGAACTTTCAGATTTAGTTTTTTTAATTCACACCTACGTTTAAGTTTATAATTTAACGGTCGTTAAAAGACTTTGATATTTCAATAAAATATACGATTTTAGTTTAACTAGTTTGTTTAACTAATTTTCTTTTGCATTATAATTTATATAAGCTACATTTTTTGGTACTCGGTGGATGTTCTAACTCGAAAATGCGGATGAGACCGTCCATTTGCAATCTTAGTATTTTTTGATTAAAAAATAAAATTAATATTCCAATACGTCGCGAAGTACGATATATATTTAATATTGAATATACTGATACATTTACATTGTATTATATATTTTATTTTTGTGTGGATCCGGTCTGAGAATTAAAATTACAGTTAATATAAAAATCAGATTTTAAAAGGCAGAAAAATTAGATTTTAAAAGTCAGAAAAATCAGATTTTAAAAGTCAGAAATATCAGAAGTTCGCACGGTTTTTAACGATAATCGTCTGGCAGCGCTTTGAAATGCAATTAAGTTCAGTTCGAATCTTAACCCTTTGCACTCGTGAACTTTTTTAAGTTTCAAAGGACTGCTGTAAAATTTTAGAGTTCTTTCGGAAAGAGAAACAGAAAATTATAAATGCTTACGATTATTTATTTATTTGGTTAATTTACTTTTATTTTAAAACAAAACAAGTGTTTGAATTCACGAAGATACAGAATTTAATTTAAAACTTAATCTCTGAAGAAAATTATGCGTGTCGCCCTAGCGGCGCCAGTCGAATGCAAAGGGTTAATAAACAAAGGGTGACTTATTTCACGAACAATGCATTATAAATAATTAATAAAAATATTTCCTTGTATGCTAAAAAAATCGCTTTTTATTTACATAAAACGATTAGAACCCCCACTTTCCAAGCTAACTTTCCAACTAATCTAACGCAAGTATATCGTGTCTTCATTCTAATTGGACCATAATCTGTTTGACGAGTGCGATTCGTGATTGTAAGACAAGGGGTTTAAGGGACGACGTTAGGTAACGCAGGCGTTCGTCGTTAAATCTACCAGACTGATTAAATTCTACAAAGGACTAGCCAATTTCATTCGCGTTATCTTCTAGTTATTTCATCGTGAAACGTCTGGCCCAGAGTCCCTTTGACGAAAGAAAATTTCTTCTCGAGCGGAGTTGCAACGCGGCTTTGCGTAATGTGCAGGCACTTGTTGCTTTAAATAAACGAGTTCATCCATCCGACCATGAAACGAACCAGATTGTCGCGTCTTTCAGACATAACACCGTTTATGTAACGCCTCGCTTTTGCGGTCGATTCACTAATTCCAAGGTTTTATCCTTAAACGGAACGGTTTTCGAACATCTCGAGAGGAGAATGGGAAACTCTTTTATTCGATAAAAGATACACCGACAACGCGATCTAACGTCGAGCACCAATTCTTAGCTAGATAATTGGTAATTCGATCGAACGGTTTCTACTTTCGCGAGTGTTTTATTTTCTTTTTTTTTTAGTTTTTTAACCTTCTATAGCCCGAATTTTGTCTGCTTATCGGAGAAAAAATTACGATTCATTACAGTTTTTCGCTTTTATTTCAAAATGTTTAAACTAATAATTCCTGTAGATGGATCGCGGTGTCGCCACAGTGATACAGTAATCAAATTTAATAGCGCAGTGATAACTAAACAAAATTAATTTTTTGAAATATAGATACATCGGTTTGTAACTTTTAAGTCACACGGCCCCATAGAGGGTTAAGGACGTATTTATCTTTGAAATTAATCGTGTAAATTGTACAAATTTAGAACAGTGCAATTTTAAGAATCTCTTGTGTTTTTATATGATAAATGTGAATAAAGATTTTTTTTAAAATAAGCGTTATTATACAGTATAGTATACATATATATTCCCCTTCCTTGCAAGGGTCAGGTATTTGTTTATGGCACTCGGTGAGTGTCTCTCTTTTCCTTTGTGTTTTTCGTTAGTTCGATTTAGTCCTTCAAGCTAAGAACATCATTCCAGGTCATTTTTGTAAAACATCATTAATAGATATTAGTAAATATACTTAGTTAAAACTCTGTTGAATTTATTTTACAAATAAATATTCAACAGATTTATTTCTCTTGCGTCTTATATATTTTTTTCAATTGTTATTACTTCGAATTCTTCGATAGAAGTGTGTATAGTTAAATCGCAGGTAGTTCCAGTGTTAATCTTTTCCTATCAGTTTCGTTTATGATTACTCCTCAACAATTATCGAGATAAAATTATGGGTGTTTGATTATTCAGCCAGTCAATTATAATACGTTTTATTAATTAATAACCGTGCAGGGAACTCAATCGCGACTACTAATTTCCCGGTCTCGTTATGAATTTAATCGAGATTGATGGCGACGTCGGTTCCATTGACGCTGGATATAATGAATTATCGCTGCCGTGTGAATATTAACGATCAGGAACTTGAGAATTTTGCATAATAAATGCGCAACGTTTAAGGGTATATTAAGCTCGATATTCGAAATCGTTAACTTCGTGTCTTACTCGTTTCAACGTAGATACGACTAATTTTTTGTTGCTTACTTTTTTAAACAATCATTTTTATTTCATGCTCCAGTTTTTTTATTTTATGTCCAACTCCAGTTTTTTTTTTATTTTAAATTAATATCGATGAATGTTACATATAGTAAAAGATAACCAGTACAATATATTTGAAAAAAATTGTTCTTGTAAAATATTTATTTGTTGATTAATACGACTTGGAAATATTAAAATAAAAATTTTGTAAGATTATACGAAGTATTGTGGTATGCGTAAAAGTAAGTTTTTATATATTTTGGTAACTACAAGATGGTTTTGGGGAATTTTTATTTTTGTTGTATGTATAGCCTTTTTCGTGTCCTGTTTTTTTTTAATTTTATGCACTGTTCTGAAACAGTGGTATTATATTAACCCCTTGACCTTAAATAACTCGACTCCAACTCGTTATGGTAATTTCAGTACGAAATGAATAATAATAAATTGTATTCTATGACGATCGAATTATTTCGTGTTACACTTAACACTAAAACTACCAAAGCGGTTAAAATGATTTGTAATTTCTCATAGAAATTTTATAAATTTATAACGATTCGGTTCGGCGAATTTTTCGCGATTTTCTGTGAAAAATATTCAAATATAAAGATTTCTTCTCCTTGCGTTATATTTTTTTCAGAATACCTATCATTTTTATTTCTTTCGATACAAATAGGTCTACTTTAATCGTCGGTAGGTTCAGTGTTTAATTGTAGGTTTAGTGAAAATTTGTTTTATCTTCGAACACTTGTACCAACGTGTGAAAAAAAAATTGAATCGGATCCAGATGAAACATAATTTAAATTAAATCGCGCGTCAAAAGGGTTGAAGGTAATATTTGGTTATTATAAATTTCACCGAGATTCAGTTGCAATAAATTCTTATTTCAAATATTGTATCAACTTAAAAGTTATCGTACGCCTGCTTTGCATAAGCAGAGATATAAGGAAAAAGACAATCCAAAACTTTGGAGACAATCACCCCTCCAGAGTATTCAATTTAGGGCACAGAATATTTCCAAGATTCTCAAGGCGTTAAAGAATTTCAGAACTGTCAAAGTATTCAACACTTCGAAACTTCTGAACACCTCAAGAAAATTTATTGCAGGATTGTTCAAATTTCCAGAAAACTGTCTCGAGTTTCTTGGACACGGTGTACTTTTAAAAACCCTCGATACTGTAATTTAAGATTAAGAGGGTGCGAAAGCTCTGGTTTAACGGTAGAACTACCAAAATGATCAAAATTACTGGCTCGTAACTTATAAAAATTATATAAATTTATAAAGCATGCATTTTTAGAAACTTAATTTAATTTTCGTCGTAAAAAGTAGGCGGTCCACAGCACACGTTTAACTTCGCACAATTTAGCGCTCAAACGGTTAATAAATTCAATGTTTTATTTCTAATCCCACATAAGTTAGCAATGTTTCTTTCTTTTTTTTAACACTAAACCTACCGACGATTAAGCTACACCTGCTTGTATCAAAGAAATTGCAATAATAGATACTTGGAAAAATACACAATGCTAGAGAAACAAATCTTTGACCATATATTTTACGGAAAATCGCAAAAAAATATTCAAAATTGCATCGTTAATAATTTATAAAATTTGGAAAAGAAATTACGAAACGGTCATTTGACCGCTTTGGTAGGTTCAGTGTTAATTTATCTGAGGAAACATTATAAAAGATATGTATTATTGATAAATTAGTTACATCACACCAAATACCAATTAAATTAAAAATATCAATATTAAAAATTAAAAATATCAATATCAAAAATTAAAAATATCAATATTAAAAATTAAAAATATCAATATTAAAAATTAAATATATCAATATCAAAAATTAAAAATATCAATATCAAAAATTAAAAATATCAGTATTAAAAATTAAAAATATCAATATTAAAAATAAAAAATATCAATATTAAAAATTAAAAATGAGCAATATGTTGTATATTTACAACACGATGCAACGAATGGTTAAGGAAGGAAAATTGGACAAAATAGATTGTCGAGGGTTCTCTCGTGGCTACAAAGAGCCATCGAGCGTAGCGACGTACGAAAATTTACTTTTTATTTTAATAAACTCAATGTTTTATTTCTAATCCCACATAAGTTAGCAATGTTTCTTTTTTTTTTAACTTATCTGAGGAAACATTATAAAAGATATGTATTATTGATAAATTAGTTACATTACACCAAATATCAATTAAATTAAAAATGAACAATATGTTGTATATTTACAACACAAAATGCAACGAATGATTAAGGAAGGAAAATTTGACAAAATAGAGGGTCGATGGTTCTCTCGTGGCTACAAAGAGCCATCGAGCGTAGCGACGCAGGGAAAAAGACAACCCCTAAGTAGGGGTTGCTGTGAAAAGGCATGCTTTAACAAGTGGCATCGTTGCGCATGTCCACTTCCACGTGACCCTGACGTCAGATTGCACAATTCCACGCGAACAGTACGAGACATATTCAATAACCTGATGTGCTTGTATTCATCGTTTAGCAAGTGCCATTTAGGTTGTCGCATCTTATGGTAAACATTGGTTTCAGGCACGGAATAGAAGCACGTAGACACAATATGTTGCAATCGTTTTGTCATATTTTTTCCACTCGTGTATTTTAGTATTTGATAAAATAGAATCGGATAAATAGAATGGAAATAATTGNCACGGAAATTTACTTTTTATTTTAATAAACTCAATGTTTTATTTCTAATCCCACATAAGTTACCAATGTTTCTTTTTTTTTTTTAACTTATCCGAGGAAACATTATAAAAGATATGTATTATTGATAAATTAGT
>SMSQ01021243.1:3029-19042 GCA_019453375.1 Ctenoplectra terminalis
GTTTTTTAAGAGAGCAATTTTAAAATTCAAAATACTCTTAACTCACCTCTGTATACTTATTTTTTAAAAGGATATTCTATGGTTATTGCAATCTTGTTATTAACCACATTTAGTTTCAGTAAAGATATTTTATAACGTAGCACCTATCAAATTCCAAGCCTTATAATATCAAATCATACTCGTAACGTGGATCGCTCTCCAAATGTGACAAATACCAAGAACATTTCATAATACAAAATTTTTATTTTTATTTTTATTTTCACCTAGTAGCTATATACACACGTATCTGTATTTTAATATTATTTTATTTATTTATTACTGTACTATTTAATTATATTAGTGTCATTGCATTGATACTGGACAGTCTGTTTATAGCAATTATTAATTCAAAAATTTTCAAATCAAAGTGAGAAATTGTAATCTCTTTCTCCAATTACCGAGGGTTACAAAATTAACACTAGAATTACCGACGATTAAATTAGATTTATTTGTAAATTCGATTTATTTTGTACCAAAGAAATCACGATGATAGGTACTTGAAAAAAAATATATATCGCGAGAGAATTAAACCTTTCTTCATATTCCTTAAGAAAATCACTGGAAACTTCCGAAGGTACACCTTTCTTGATTCATAGAATTTATACGAAAAATTACAAACAAGTCATTTTGACCACTTCGGTAGTTCCAGTGTTAAGAACTACCAACCCGAATTACGTGTAATATTTTAACGTTCCTCATCTTCCAGGGTATTTAAACAGCAAACAGCTTCTCTTACATACGTAAACACTGAAAGATTCGTAAAGCGGAAGGGTTAACTTCGTACCTCGCTTTTTATCTACCCATACAAAAACACGTTTAAGAGACACGCAGAGATTTTCTTAATCTTCCGCGAGGATTATTTCTACGCGATACAATTCTCAACCTTGCTCGCTCCAGTTGGAAAAAGATTCTGTTCTCGTCGCTACTAGCACTTCCTGAACCTTTTTTCCTTTAAACGACACTCATAACGCTTGCGTAAGGTGGCGCAAAGCATAGGTTGCATTAGGAATACGCTCGTGTTTCCGTCGTCATACAACGGTCGAGGTTGCACGAGTATATACTGGGTGTTTTTGAAATCGTAGTACCGCCGGAGCTTCAAAAATATAGAATGAAATTTTTTCATATGGAGCTTCGTTTTCGAGAAAATCAAATTTTAATATTCTTTCATCGGAATCGTTATAGCAAGACGATGCGACATAAGTCACCAGCGAGTACTATGGTCGTGTTTTTCACCTGAAACTTACTGAGGAGTGAAAGGGTTAGAAGATTCAGTGTATTAACATTGACTCGATTAAAATGCTCGTAGAAAATTAAATACACCAAATTTCAATACGAAATATACATTTTAACCCTTTGCGGTCGCTGTCCCCGTAGCGGGGACATTTCTAAATCGTCGTAGAAGTCGGTGTCCCCGTAGCGGGGACATTTTAAAATAGTCGTAGAAGTGAATGACCCCGCAGCGGGAACCTTCGAAAATTGGAAAAATGACAAAACACTATCGTCCCCTATGCCTCGTGATTCAAATGTTTCGGTCGACTTTACGAGATAACAATGCATAATTGTTTAGAGAAATTTACAGGCAGTCAGTTTCGAACGAGCTCTCGAGAAACATTGAGATCGCTAAAAAGCTAGTTGTTGTGTACATCGCACACCTTATTTTACAAAAGTATCAATTTTATCGATAATAAAATTTGTGTTCAAAATTTTAAAAATTCAGTCTAATTCGCAAAAATGAAAGGGTTTAGAAATGATTCGCAAGATAATGAGAGTAGTGATGAGATTAAAAATTTTGTATTCTTACGTATGATAAGTAGTATTAAATATAACAAATCAGTTTCAACAAATTCTGTGTGTCTTAATATCCATATATCGACTTTAAATCCTGTACGGAAAAGTAATTGCGAAACGATAGATTTGCTCCGACCTACTGGTACTCCCAAAACCGTAATCTGCCGGTCGCAAAGGGTTAAAATGGTAAAGAAATATTTTGGTGAGTGACATGAGTACGCGATATTACCATAACAACAAGCAAACAGAAAAACGTCAGTGTCTCAATTCATTTCTCCGGTGTTTCTCCATAATTTTCTTCAGAGATTATGTTTTTAATTAAATTCTATATTTTCATCGATTCAAACGCTTCTTTTATCCTAAAATAAAACTAAATTAACCAAATAAATAAAAAATGGTAAACATTTATAATTTTCTTTTTTTCTTTCCAAAAGAACACTTTAAGTTTTCGCAATAGTCCTTTTGAAACTTAAAAAAGTCTTCGAGTGCAAAGAATTAAATCACCATGCGAAAAAAAAAATCAAATATTTACAAAATATAGAAACAGAAAATGGACGAATTTTCACTCGAGGAGCGTTCGAGGGTTAATCCTCTGTATAATACCGCTTCGAATCCATCGCCGCGAAATATTCGCTGCGGCAACGAACGTTTCGCGTTCGCCTGGTAGCTTCTTTGTGCGAAAAAAATTTCGTACCACCCCTCCGACTTACTTTTGCACGAAGAATCGCTTCCTTCCCGCTTGAAACGCGATTTCGGAAACACCCTTTATGTATTCAGCTTTGAACGGCGACTGATATAGGCACGTCAAGTGCAGCCATATAGAGCGGCATGTACCCCTTAAGTACCGGCTGATATAGGCGCGTCAAACGCAATTTCTTGCCCGCGTTATCCCCACCGGAGCATGCCGTATTTGCATAGTGTGACGTACCGCATTAAGTTCCATCCGGCCGTGCAACGAGCTTGCAGCCTACAAGGACCTAGCCGACCTCCGCGTCACTGACGTCCGCGGGACCAATCGAATTAGGCCGTGACAAATGGCAACGTTTGTTTCAACGTTCGCGTGATTTTACCCGTTGCTTGCCTCGCAAGTGATCAGCCCGTTGGGCTCCGCGGTTGATGCTTCTTGATCGTTTCGAGTGTGAACCGTGCGAACTTGGATTGGCGTTCTGACGCTTCGGAGGTGTTACGGAGAGCTTCAACGGGGATGTAAAGATACAGCTATGTTGATACACGATCAACGGTATTCGATGTACTGGTACTTACTGTGCTTGTACCACGGATTATTGGTAGCTGATCTTGAATAGATTGAGCGAACCGTTTTGAAGGGACATAATTTATAGTTGGAAAATTTAATACTCTATAGTCACTGGCTATGGAATTAGAATCGCTACAAATTTTCAGCATTTTTCACGTTTTCTGTAAAATTAAAAGGCCCGTTCAAATTGTAACGATATAATTTATTAACTACTAACATAATACACCACTGCTGTACATAACATTATTAACGCATGTTAATATTTTGTATTTCCACCCTTTGGTTTGATGACAGCTTGAATTCTTTCCGGCACGCTCCGTATACATTGCTCGATCATATGCTTTGTATCTTCATTATTTTCTCGAATATCTGTAATTTTTGTTTTCAACTTAGATAATGTGGTAGATAATGTGGCTGGAGAGTTGTAAACTGGTCTTTCGAGTAGGCTCCAGATATTTTCTGGGGCATTCAAGTCGGGAGAATTAGCTAGCCATGGGAGCAAAGGGATGTTTTTGGTCCTGGAATCGCTCGTCACCCGCACAGTTTGATTATTATCGCGATAGTAAGAAATCAATTGCTGTTATACATCGTTATCAACGTGTTTAGTAATAATTTGAACGACCAAAGACAGTTTTCCATATGTGACACAACGTTATAACCATAGAAGTGAAATTTTCGTACGTGGTCCTAATTCAATGGGCAGGAACTGTATAATTGAAACATTGTTCGACTTGAGAAAGAAAATTATAGCTGATCGTAGTTAGTAAGGGTTAAAATGGTTTCAAATTGAATTTCGATGATCAAAATATGAAATCGAGAAAGAAGACCGATCGAAGAGGCCACGAAGCCCTAGTGTCCTTTTTAGAGTATTCAGGAATAATATTTGAAAATTTAAGAAAGATCGGTTCGGTAGTTCTTGAATTTTACGCGAACATAAAAATCGGCTCTCTTTTAATATTGTAAAAGTAAAATACAGTTAGACAATAAAACTCTCCATCGGAAAATGTTTTGGGTGTCGCTTTCACCCTCGCGGTAAAACATTTCGAAAAAAACCCAAAGGACACTAATCGGTATACCTGACAAGGTGAATGGTTATAAGGCTTTTAGACTATAAGGAAGGACGTGGCTTTTAGCCAGTACGAAGTGAAATTCGGTATTGGAAGGACATAGTTCCTGATTGTATTATTATATCATCAAATATATATTTTTAACACTTTTTCAATATTAGACTACCTTTTCTACATATCCCTCGATAAATATAATAACATGAATATTTAGAAAGATTTAAATAGCAGACCTTTGCCGCGTTCAGCTATAGACTTTTGAAAATTATATGCGGTCTTCGTCTAATTGCTATAAACGATAATGTTTGATATCGGTACAACGGTTCGATAGCAAAGTATAGTAGTACAGTGCCAAGCGCAGAACACAAGAGATAGACATGTAACTTCCAAGTCACATGGTGTCACAGAGGGTTAAATAATATTAACTGTTCACTTTCGAGAACTGTGTTCGAACTTCAAAGCTCATAGAATTTAAGTTTGCATAAGTTCGAAAGAAAAATATCTTTCCTTTTTTTCAACCATTATTTCTTTCATTTTCTTTTAATTTTTTTTTTTTTTATAGTTCTTCATATTTGTTAAAATTCTAGATTCTTATTCTAGGATCACTTTTGATTAGATAAAAATAGGTTGGTTTCATGGTCACTTGTTATTTTTTATTTCTTTTATCCCTACTTATAATTAGTTTCATTTTTTAGAATATAAATAGCTAACTTAACTCGCTGAGAAATATTGATTTATAGATTTATATTCAATTCCCAAAGGAGCTTGCAGCATGACTACAAATTTGCCATCATTATTATATGATTATTATTCTAAAACCTAGCGTTCGGTCCGAAATGTTTCATGAATTATTGAATGCTTAGCTTTACGGAGAGATTTCATTTCCAAGGTTTATCCCTACCGCCAATAGAAACAGAGAAATCAACACAATCCTCGAAAGCCAATTATATTCATATATAAAGCGGTATCAGCCAGTATTCCTATAATACTATGGTAATAGAGGTAAAGGAAACTTTCTAAGCTTCAGAATTGAACTTGGACAGCAGTGGTTTATTCAACAATCAATCACGAATCAAATATGTTTCGATCCTCTATTCACTTACAAAGTTCCATTCAAATCAACAAGCTACGATTCATCTATCTCCCTTATTCCATAAACGAGTAAGTTCGTCGATGGCGAGCACTTGAAATCAATGTTGAACGAGCTTTTTTAATTGAAAACATGGAAAATATTTGAAGAAGGAATCGAAAAGCTTGCTGAGAGATGGGAAAAGGTCATAAAAAGCTGTAATCAATATATCAGTGACAAAAAATAAATTTAAGTATTAATATTTCGCCTTAAAATGACACGGTATGACGTTATATTCTAGATTAACATAAAAAAGAATTAATTAAACGCGATAAATAATCACCGAGATAAAAACTCATAAGTACAACTCATCTTCACGAAGATACGCATAAATCGGATTTTTAATAAATTTTTCATAAATTCAAAGCTCCATACATTATAAATAAATTCGAAACCAGCAAAACGATGACCTAAACCCGCCTCGATCTCACATTCACATCATATTCCATTTTGATTCTTTCACCACGATTCCCCGAAGACCAATTTCTTTCAAAAAACTTTTATTACAATTGAAATATACTAACACATACAATGAATTACGACACAAACGTGTTAATAAAAATAAAAATAATTTTCCGCCATAAAAAATGTCCATATACAATTGTAACAATTAATTATTTAATTATTGAGAGCCAATATATACACCTTTCGTAGCGAAATAATCGAAACAAAATCCCAGACAACGACGTCGGTGATCGACTTGACATAGAATGACCCGATGTAACAACCAGAGCCACGTCTTATTAGAATCTTCGTAAATATCTGTCTCCGATTCCAAAAGCGCTAACATCCATTCGTTATTAAATAATCACCAAGCAACACCTTCTACCTCCCTCGTTTCCGTCGTCAACCGATTTTTCATTTACCGAAGCAATGCGACAAGTTTTTGGTCCCCGAGGAATCTGGATGGCAAGCAGCGCGGCTTTTTACGAGTCGCGGTATAACTCAGCCGCGCAACTTCATCACCATTAATAAGAACTTAACGAAGTTGCTCTGGCGGCTGCGAGAGCCCAGCGTTCCACTTCTGGCAGCGTCGAGCGGCGTCGCGATCACACCCTAGCAAGACAGGGAACTTCGTCTAGCAACTACTTGCATTTATTAGCACATCGTGGCCGTGATTCTGCTGAATCGCCAATACCGCTCGACATCGCCGCCGCGACTTTCAACGATTAATAATTGTGTCACGCGGCTTCGTAAGTCTGCTCGAGGAAGCATAGTACCGTGGAATGTGAACCCGTGCATGCTCGTTTATGCGCCAGGTATCCTGCGGATGAAATATGATTCCTGACGGAGATAGGATTTAAATAAAATTACCGCGGCGATCTCTTGTTATTACGCGGCCATCTTCGAGATCGACACCAATCGCTTGAAATTCACCGCCAATATGGCGCGCGTGACACTGTTATCGACGCGGCTAACGCTCGGCCGGGCCACTCGTGTAATTATGAAGTATGGCTCGGCGAATGTGAGCCGATGGATCGACGAAATCGTTCCGAGGATTATTTTTTTATCAGGAAAGATTGCTACGACCTTCTCGACGTCCCTTGAGGGATAATAAGGTTCTTCCTTGGCTAACGATTACGTATTGTTATTTTCTCATGCGAAGAGAAACGGGGTGTGTGATATTTTAAAGAATAAAATTTCAGGCATTGAAGATTTTTCTTTTACTGTCGCTAGTTAGAAATGTGTATCTTTCACGGGTTTGAAGCTTGATTTTTTTTTTAATGGTAGTTTTTTATATATGTACTGAGAATTATAAGAAACGTCTTAATTTTAGAAGCTAGTTTGCTTAAGTTTATGGAAATTGATGGATATTCTTTGAAAGATGCTTTCCTTACGTGTAAAAGAATTATCATAATCCTATAAAAATAGATCAGAGTCTGTTGTTTTTATTACAGGAATAGGATGTTTTGGAAAGGTATCTATTCCCTTTAACACTGGAACCACCAAAGTGGTCAAAATGACCGATTCGTAATTTTTCATAAAAATTTGATAAATTAACTACGGTGCCTTTGTGCAGATTTTCCGCGATTTTCTGTTAGAAATATAGATAAACCTTTGTCTCACTTGCATCACGTATTATTTTATGTACCTTCCACTTTGATTTCTTCGCTAGAAATAAGTATACTTTAATCGTCGGTAGTTCTAGTGTTAACCGAGTTTAGTGCGACAGACACAAAGGTAAAATTTGAGACAGAAACAAGAAATAATTCGTTGTCTAAATCAAGATCGCTTCGTGGGCGTACATTCTTTTGCGTTATTTTTCGTTAAATTGCTTTTGGTACCGCAAACGCATCCTTTTATCCCTTTCGTAACTACGGACGACTATAATCGCTCGCCACGAATCGACTTCTGCATACTACGGGCGACTATGGTCGCTCGACTGTTGGATAATATCAATAGCTGTAGTCGCTCGATGAATCGCATTCATATTTGAAAATTACAAGCATACAGTGGTAAAAACAGTACTTATTGTATACGAATATGTTAAATTAGATAACTTAATACATAAAAGTACAAAGAATCATTATAGCCAGACAATATACCGAACCTAACCCTTTCGCTATTACGAACGACTGTTGGATAATATAAACAGCTGTAGTCACTCGATGAATCGCATTCATATTTGAAAATTACAAGCATACAGTGGTAAAAACAGTACCTATTGTATACGAATATGTTAAATTAGATAACTTAATACATAAAAGTACAAAGAATCGTTTTAGCGAGACAATATACCGAACCTAACCCAAACCTAACCCTTTCGCTACTACGGGCAACTATTGGATAATATCAACAGCTGTAGTCACTCGATGAATCGCATTCATATTTAGAAATTACAAGCATACAATGTGAAAAATAGTATTTATTGTTTACGGATCTGTTAAATTAGCATAAATAATCGTTATAGCAAGACAATATAACATATGCCACCTATGCTATGGACACGTTTTTCGGGAAAGATCTTAGCGAAAGGGTTAATTGTACGTCCTCGAACGTTACCCTCGTTTCGGTCTCAAAATACGGGCTCAAACAAGCATTCAAAATGATCATAATGCTTCTGATACTAATCCATGCACACACACAGACACACACCCTCATCCGTCGGGGTCATTGAACTTACAATTAGGAGAGTTGTTTACTAGTTTCGTTCAGTTATTTACGTTTCTGTTAAAATCTAAAATGTTCGTGAATTCTCCTGTCGACGTCCATTTCCTACATTATTTCTTCTTAAACGTATAACGGACCTAAATTATCGCTGACGTTTCTTCCAACGAAACAAGTATTAATATCATTTTCGTATAAAAATAATAATGCAACTGTCGAAATTCTTTCATTCTTTATTTCACACCTATATTATTTCTATAACACTGTTCCACTTTTAGAATATTTCACCCGACAATCATAATCTTTGAAGTACACACATTCCTTTTTTAATACTGATCGCAAGCACTAAACGCGGAATATTATCTTTCTCGTCTTTATATTTTATCCCTAAATTCCACCGTCATTTATACTCTTATCTATAAAACGTTCAGAAAAGATAGTTCATAATGAAAGACATTTGCACTCTGCTTTGCACATCGTTAAACCAGTGATTACCTAGGTTTTGCAAGCTTGGCTATTATAAAAGGATTCAGGCATTTACTTATTGCCGCCTCATTTCTCTTTCTTGTCGAGTTAACGGTGCCAAGGAACGTAAATGTAAAAAGCTACCAATAAAAACAAATTTGACAAATGGAGTAATTTTCTTTTATCTAAACAAGCCGCGTCTCTATCCGCAGCCAAATCTTTTTAAACCGAGGTCATTCAACTCTTGCATTAATTTTTAAGTTAACTCAGTAGTCGACTCGAAGATTACCTTTAGCCAAATCTGTTCTCAAATGTAATACTATTAGCATTAGACCGTGAATATTTATGCAACCGTATATTTTTACAGAAAATAGATTCATTTTTAAAGAAATGATATCTAAAAAAAAAATTCTGTCATCATAGGATAACCTAAAATACATTTTTTATTTTAAACATTTTACATTACCTAATATTTGGGTATTATACACATATCTTTGGCATATTTGACAAATAAGTTATTAACAAACTCGTGCCGGAGTAGCGAACGATATTAACACGTTCAACCCGGCGTGAATCACCGGTGGTACACACCTAGTTTGCTCTGTCTGACGGCGTGGACTATCGGTAGTTGCCATATATTTCTAATTTTATTTGAAAAAGCACACTTTAAATTGAACAACTGGGAAGAGACTAGATGATATTATACAATGGAAAAGAAAAATTCCGAGTCCGATGAATATAAGATTCTAGGTTTTTTTCCGCGTGAATTTCGCAGGAACTAAAAATCATCGTCCGACTCCATAATACTAAGAAAAGAAATTATAGAAAATCAAAAATTATAGAATGTCTAACCTTAAAAAAATAAAAGTATTTTACTTACATATATATTTCACAATTTGTAAATAAAGTTTTACAAGTAATTTATAACAATTAGATGCAAGTAGACTTCAGACTCAAGCCACTGACAACAGAGAAAATAATGAAACAAACAAGCGCCGCCAGACGAATAAACATCTGATAATCTCGATCCTGCTGACCATACGGACTTCGAAAAAATGCGCCGGGTTGAACGTGTTAAACATTTACAAAACATCGTCGGAGAAACTGAGAGAGTCCTCTCGAGCATCGTTTAAAAGTAAACAGGGTCCACAATTAAATAATGAAAACGTCGCGCGCGTTGGTCACTAATCAGGTCCGGCAACGCGGCTCTAATGATATCAATAAATATTGTTATAATTAATGAAGTGGGACGCACGCGAATGGCTAACGAGTAATATGCTCGAAGCGCGTGCCTTTTCTGCAGCCACCGATGGATGTGGCCATTATTAATGGCGGCTACGCGTAATTTGCCTCTTAGAAGCCATCAAAGGTGTACCATTATATCGCGGTGCTCGTAATTAGAGCGCGATGTTGCTCTCATTAGATGCCATCGTGTAAAATAGAAATCACTGAAAGGGCCAGCGATACTCTTTATCTCTTTTTTTCTTTTCCTTTTATAGCTACCGATCCTTTTTTTTCGGTTACCCGTATCCTTTTCCTTCGCCTCGTAAACGAAGTCGTCCGGTTTACCACGGTCGAAGCTAATTAAGCGCCCGCTCACGTCGTCGTCGTCGTAATCAGCATCTATTTTGCGCGTGATTAATTGCCTGAAAACACTCGCGATAACGTTTTTATAGCGGCGTCTAAAAAAGAAAGAAAGAAAGGAAGAAAGAAAGAAAAAAAAAAAGAAACACGAACAACGGAGGTGCGATAAAGAGGCGATAATAGGCGCGCGACCGTTTAAGGTCGTGTAGAAAATCACCATCATCCAGGTAAATGTAGCCCGTTAGTTTTATATATGTATAGTTACACGTTAAAGTAATTTGTAGCCGTACATCGGACGGTGATGGTCGTTCTCTTTTTACCGAGCCTTTTCACCGAAGTTTTCCTTCCACCGACCTTCGTCGATACTGTGCCGCTATCTCCCGATTTCCTCCCAGACGCTATAATATGTAACGAATTCTCGCACTAATCAACATGCCGTGTGCAACGCGACGAAAAGCGCCCCACCCTGGATGTAGGTACCGTGATTAATTAATGGTCGTGGAAACGAGTCGATCATGTTACTTTTTTTTTCTGTTTATGCGTAGTAAGAGGTATACGAGTTTAGACTTATGCATTTAATTGGAGTACTTAGGAGCGCAAAGTAGTTGTGAAATTAATAGGTTGGTGAACACTTTATGTCGATTCATTTTTTTTTAGTTCGAGAGATGTAATAATTTTGTGATTTAGAGCAAGAAATTTGTAAAGATCGGGATAAAAATCGGTATATTGTAGGTTTAATTGATATCTAAATTTAAAAAATATACTTGCCATAGATTTATGATATTAAATATAACATTGTGTTGGAACCGAAAATAATGAGAGGCAAGAATTTGTACGTAACAACAGGAGGCCACCCTAAATAATTTCAGCAGGAGCTGCGCGACTGCTCCAACGACTGTTTTACAACCGGGCCTGACGGAAAACAGACGGACCCTCGGCCCTCGGCAACACCAACCGATCTTTGGGGAAAAACGGCCGGAGGACACTCAATATACGATCACCGTGCCGAACAGTCGATCACCGAACGTCTCCAGAGTTTGCAAAATATATATTCATAGAAGAGGACTTATCCCTACCGCGCATTTTGATTAATAAAGAACCGTCGATTTTTACAATTGTGTTATTTTTTTTTTTTTAATTTAAATTTAAAGTTGCATCAACCCGAATGGGTTATTAGCAACCACGTAATTTGACCGTCAGGAAAACGTTGATTTAATACGAAACCAATGAAGTTAATTCCACTTGAGACATGTGTAAAGCAGATGGATGACTGGGATACAGTCCCAGTGCAAGACGAAAGTGACCATTCGACTAGGTAATAATTGTGTTATTGTATTATGTAATTTATAATATTAAAGCGTGGATTTATAATATTAATGTGGGAACGAAGGCTCGAGAGACTTGACGAATTTTTCGGTAGCCGTAAAAATATATGCATTTTTAAAGACCGAAAAGAAAATGCAACAAAGTACGCAGGTCGCAGAATACATTTCTGTCCCATTTCTCGTTTCATCGATAAGTGATCTTCGAACGATTGCTTTTCCTTTCGTTCCGAACTTCGGTTCTCCAATTCCATGTACCACACGCACCATGTACTCACGTACTTACTGTCCCGCGTTCTTTCATTAATATTTATAATATTTAATACATTACTAGAAACAGCTAAAACAGGAAACATTTCATTGTCTATTTTATACTAGATCGAATTATCTTACTCGTAAGGGCATTTCACTCGAAATTATCGTAAGGGATCTTGAAAAATTCGATGACAATATTTTTGTCATTGTTCATCGAGAGTTGGGAAATTTTTATAAATATTTAAATTATTAGCGATGCAGTTTTATAAGTTACTCTTTCTTTGACCATTTATCATCGGCATTTTGGTTGCTTATAGAGTAAAAAATCATACACGATTATGGTTTCTTAGCTTTATCTAAAAAGGAACTTATAGGAACTTATACACAATAATTACTATAAATAGCCAGCTTAATGCGAGAAAAATTGAATAGTAATAAAATATAATAGCACCGTGATAAAGAATATTTAAAACTTAAGTATAGATATACGAGTTAACAATAAATCCAAAGAATTTTAGAAAGAAAAAACCATACAGCCCTCAAGTGGATGAAAAACCGTTATAAATATTACTGGAAAATGTACGATTTAAAGCACAATGTATTTCCAAAAATCGAATTTTTCAGTTTGTTTTACAGCGGATAGAACTTTAGAAGCAACCTAATAATTGGAATAAATTTCTATAGCATGAGATTAATAGTTAGATTTTCCATCGTATTAAAAACTGCAACCGATCGAACTTAAACAAAATCATCCTTTCTTTCCGACATAGAATTTTTACCGCAAACTTTATTTATCGTACGACTACGTATCGTTAGATTTGGAAAGCAAATAAGTGTTTTTGCTGAAGCTAGAAGGTTAGGCGAGGACTTTTGGGAAATCTGTTCTGATGTGATCCCTCTGGTGGCGACTGAAGGAGGGTGACTACGGTAAAAAGTACAAGAATAAAAGCTCACTGAGGTCTCTGAATAATTCATTTTTATAAAATAATAAAAATACTTTCGTATTCTGAACTTAAATTGAGGATAAGTGGAAACTCCAACTGGAAAGACCTCACTGATCACCTTAGTGAAGGAAGAACTTTTCGATCGTCGTAAAAGTAGCCGGCTTAAAATATTCAGTATCAGTTATTTCCGGACATCCGTTCTTGTTACACCATGAAAACTTTTTTGCATCACTATTTTCATGGTTACTACATACAGCGTTAGTTATGAAAGTATCTGATTATCTTACGTATTGAGCAAATTTTTTGTACATTTGGTGGTTTGTAAATAAAGAAATAAATCGTAATTTATTTTCGGTAAATATTTCTTTGTTTTACAGTAATGTATAACACTTTTTAAACAAAGTATCATATATAGGAAAAAAAGAATTATATTTTAAAGAGCTGGTTTTAAAAATAGTTTTGTGACTAACTGTATGAACGATTTAATTCAAGTCTGTGTAATTTTGTTAGAAAAGTTCAAAGGAAGTGTTATCCTTTGTTTCATTTTACGATATTAACCCTGCTATCACCCTTGAGTGTTTTTTCAACCTAATCATGTTTCACCTATTTTAAAAAATTTCTTAATTAAGAAACAAATGTAAAGAAGTTCTTTAATATGTAGAAAATTTTTCGTTCTTTATTTTATGTTAAAAATATACTTCACTCACAATTAGACAAATTTTTGAATGTAAAAAGTGTATCTCAAAGACCTATAGCAGGGTTAACAAGGACACGAACCAAAAAGTTAGCTGATTGAAATTAACGAGGAATAAAAGAAACAATTATATGTAAAATTCAGAAAATTTAAAGCTAATTACAAATTCTTAGAAATTCTATTTCTCATTTCGTTACACGGTAAATAATTTAAAATAACACAATATATTTAAAAAGAAATTTTATAAATACAAAATTCTATAAGTTCCGTAAATTCTATTTATTTTGTTAATTACAATAATAGCTTAATAGCGTTAAGATTTATATTCCTCCTTGTAAGATTCCAAGAGATTATATTTTCTTTGCAAGACGCAAATGCAATATATTTTAAACACAACAAAAATTAATCACATTTACCCAATACCACATACCAGATACTAAAAATCCTTGAAAAATTTCAAATGAATCAAATCTATTTTCCAAACTAAATCTATCGTCCACCTAATATTAACTCTAATCGATATTTAGCGCCAGACTGTGCGATTTCACCTAATTGCACAAGATATAATTAAAAAAAAAAAAAAAAAAAAATTAAAAAGAAAGAGAGGGTGAAGTAGCTAAAAGTTGTTGTTGAACTGATAACGTAATTACATTCAAATTTTCACCACTTGCTTAGCATACTTTATGCCTCTCTCCTCTAACAGTGTTCTACAATTCCGCCCCTACAAACTTTGCTAGACGACTAAATTGGACTCTTAGCAGGAAATGCCTAGGTAATTAAAGCAATTAGTTTACGGCGTTAGAGCGTTACCAGCATGCGAGCTAACAATAACACAGTCAGCCTGTGTTGAGCGCACGTTTTGTCACACTTGCGCATCGATGGCGATAAAAATTATCAGACGCTCCTTTTTCTTCTTTTTTATTTCCTACGTATTCACGCTCGTTCAGAGCCCCTTCTGCAATCGTGCAATCGATACCTTGTCGAGATGTTAAGTAGCAGTAACAAACTTTGCTGGTAACATTCTGTTCGTCGGAAAATAAAAATTGTCCGGTGTTGTTAACACGATACACAGATGATAGAGATTTATTGTAACATTGTTTTTGGGTTGTTTCGTACCTTTTTTTTTTTAGTTTTATTTTGGAACGTAGGAAATGAATATTTTGTTTTCACATATTCTATTCATATCTTCTGCTTTTGTTATTTATATTTATTCGTGTACACGCAAAACGGGAGATCGGAGGTTCGGTTATGCGACATTAAAAATTTGAAATATTCTGTTAAAGAAAAACATGGATTGATACCAAAAATTGAGAATAGGTTGAACGTAGTTTGTAGCAGTAATTTTTAATTATTTGTTATTTTTGAACAGAGCATATTTGTTATTGTTGAACATAGATTTATTTGTTATTTGAAAAAGAGTTAATATTTGAATGCGGTTCGATTTATAAAATTTGATAGAATTGTAAGGTAACAAAACTCCATTCAGAGTGAAACAATTTGAGAGGATTTTTTCCTAGAGCGGGTCGGTGTTCTTTTCTTTTCAATTATTCATATGTGAAGTTGGGTGGACGTGTATCACACTAGAAAACTTTCAACACATGACGCGATGAGGTTTTTTGCATGCACTTCCTCATAATTTACACGTGCGAGCATCAGGGCCTAGAATTTTTACATACTAAAAATCCTTGAAAAATGTCATTCCGAACTGTTTTATGCAGGAAGGAATGTAGCAAAAATTCAAGTCACGTTTTCGCTATTTTCATCAATCCTATTGCTTCTACAGCTTTTAAAGCCACAAAAATGGCAGAAGTATTGGAAAAATTTGTCCATGCAAAAAGAATAATATTCCTGAAAATATATATATATTTTTTTTCAAAAGGTTTCAACAACGTACATATATATTCAACTGTGTATAGTTGCTTTTCTAGGTGAACTACGGTGATTTTTAAAAATACATACCTGAAAATAGAAATTATTTTATGCATGTAGAATATCAATGCTATATGAAAATGTATTTTTAAATATTCCAAAATTATTTAAATTTAGAACTTGTTCTAGAAACGTGTAATTTAAAAATACAGCTATATGCAAATACGATTCGTAGCCAGTTCATATGAACGTCACACCTATCGCAGTCCAATGTCCAAAAATAATAACGAGAATGAGAATGAAAATACTATTGTGATTAATGAACGAACGAATGTATTTTCATAGGAAGTGGGATTCTTACATCTAAATTCTGTCCGTCCAGGGGTGTGTCCTTGAAGCTAATTTTTCTGGTGGGAAGACTGTCTTGTTCAATCTGTGTGGGTTTCTGGAGTTTTCTAAAAAGCAGTCCTTGGGTGGTGGAAATATTTCTGTAAATC
>SMSQ01021244.1:0-13291 GCA_019453375.1 Ctenoplectra terminalis
GTTATTTTCTTTTCTTTTTTCAGATATCGCATCCGGTGGGTCTATGGATTGGGTACGAGGAACTTATAATATTCCTGTGACGTTCACTTACGAGCTTCGAGACACTGGAAGATACGGTTTCATTTTGCCGGCCAATCAAATTATACCAACTGCAGAGGAAACGCTGGATTCTTTGGTAGCTATGTTCCAGCAGGCTGCGAAACTTGGCTATGGATCATCTACGACGAGGATACGATAATAATTATTTTTATATTTTTCATAGCTGCTATTGATATTTCATACAGTTACTATTGTATGTAATATTAACATACGTACGACAATTGTCTAATTTTAATTATAAATCGCATGCACGTAAATAGTCATAGGTATTATATATTACAAAAAGTTAAAGTTTTTTGTATCGCAAAGAAAAATAATAAAGAAGACGTCTATTTTTATCGTACCCCCCGATCATTTTATTCTATCTGTATTAAAAAATAGAATTAATATTTAATAAAAAACATAAATAAATAACTTCCAAATATTCCGACAAAAGTTTGATTACAAACACGGTACATCGAATTATTTTTCTCCCGAGACTCTCTTATCTCGATTTTCGATAGTAGTCTTAAAATAATCACTCACAATCACGAACACCGATCCGTTTCGTTCGCCTAAAGTATCGACGTAATTTACAATCACCTACGATGAAACGATTAATTAAAATCGGTTATTTCTGTTCGATATTTCAATTTACACACAATTCAATAGTTTATGCAGTCGGTCTAAGTCGCCGTTTGCAAAACTTACGTCGCATCGGCATCTAGATGTCTTCGAAGCAAACGAATCGATGAAATTATGACGAAACAATAACCGTAACTTCACTACTTGCGATAATTGTGATTTAAAGTTATAGATGTACATATGTTACACCAAAAAGCAAAATAAAAATGAAACATACATTCATATTTGAATTCCTCCGTATCGACTCTTCAAAACTGGTATTCCCGTTTCACCAAATAACTTCCTTATTAAAATTCCGCGCGGAATTACGTTCATTGCCGTTGAAATGAAGTTAAAGGTAGTATCATAGCAAACATAGGCGAGGAAACGCTCCAAGTGTCACGGAATTAAAAGTCATCTGCAACTGATTGTGAAATTGAAACGACGGTTTGAGTGGCTAGGTGTGAGATGATCCAGATAAAGATATCGGTTCACTCGGAACAAATCTGATAAGGAGGACACAGATCCAATAAGATCGCTCCTTAATTGATTAACGATATGATTTTTGAATAACGATTTGAGAGAAACGATAATTGGTGTCGTGTGCAGTTGAGGGGTTTAAATAGAACGATGGAAATGCTGGAATCAGAAACTTCTCTTCTGACCGCACAGGGTAAGAATCATCTTTGCTGTTCACGTTACTTTTGAGACACGTTAGAACTCAATATTAATGAATCTTATAGCTCTGATATTTTATTACTTATTGTTAGACCTACAGAGATTGTTCAAGTTTCGTTTATATTATATATAATTAATCATTTATAATTATTCGTGCATTTATTATGATTTAAATTTATTTTGTAGCTAGTTATTCAGTTCTCGATTGTCAATGTTTCGTCGAATCTTCATTTATATAAAGATGACTTTTAAGCGTTAGCAACAATCTTAATTTCTTTTTTTTTTTTCTTTTAGAAGAAGCATCATGTGGAAGATAATTTTCGCCGCTCTAGTCGCTTTGGCGACAGCCGAGAAGGTAAATTACAACAATTACAAGGTGTTCCGTATCGTACCTCAAACGGAAGAACACCTAGAAATCGTACGCAACTTGGAAGATGCTTCTGACGCGGTAAGTGCTCCATAATCAATATCAATGTTGAACGTTAAATTCTAAAGGTTAAAAAAATAGAAATTAAATCAAACACTGAGAGAATCAAATAAAAATACACTTATTTCTATTAACTTGTTGCTGATCTCAATGACGAATGTATTAAATCTACCACGAATATTCCAAAAATCCGAAGTAACAAATTTCCTTAACGAAAGAACTCCGCTTATAATGAAACTACTTGATAATACTTACTACTTAATAATACTATAACTATATAGTAATAATTAATATAACGAAACAACGATAATTAATATAACGAAACAATCAAATCCATAGTTCTCCTTCTGGAAAGAGCCAAGCGCCGTCCAAAATTTCGCGGACGTGATGGTTGCTCCCCACAAGATGCCAGAGTTCCACGACTTGATGCAAAAATTCGAAATCCCTTACGAAACCTACGTTGGCGACGTTCAAAATTTAATCGACAACGAGAAACCACGCGTGCAACCCCTGCTTGCATTCGACTTGAAGAATTACCACACTCTCGACGAGATCTACGCTTTCTTGGACAGTTTCGCGAAAGCGAATCCTGAAAAGGCGCAAGTGATCGTGGGTGGAAAAACGTACGAGGGTCGTCAGATCAAAGGATTGAAACTCTCCTTTGGCCCGAACAAACCTGGAGTTTTCATAGAGGGTGGAATCCACGCTAGGGAATGGGTCACAACGGCTACCGTTCTTTACATCCTAAACGAGCTGGTGAACAGCAAAAATCCTGACGTCAGAGCTCTCGCTGAATCGCACGACTGGTACATCTTCCCTGTCTTCAACCCTGATGGATACGTGTACACTCACACCACCGTAAGTAACTTAGGAAGAACTGAAAAGTTGGTTATTTTGAAGTTTCGAAGAAGTATCGAGAATGATAAAAGTTGTGAATTAGAATTGGGGTTGTTCGTGCAATGGTATGATGGACGTATTGGGGTGTGTAAAATATTGTGTAGCTTCGGTCGTTTTATTTCCGAATATTTTTAACCCGTGCATTGATACATCGATTAACAATTTTGAGGTGCCGATTAAGTA
This sequence comes from Ctenoplectra terminalis, assembly GCA_019453375.1. NCBI lineage: Eukaryota > Metazoa > Arthropoda > Insecta > Hymenoptera > Apidae > Ctenoplectra > Ctenoplectra terminalis. The sequence continues at coordinate 2,888 of SMSQ01021244.1, forward strand.
ATTCTATTCTTTGTTTTCTTTTGATATATTCAATCTTCGATATAAGCGATATAAGAGTACTTTAATTTAATTATCAAGTGTAGAGTACTAGTATTATACCAGTATATTTTTTAAAGAAAGCATGGAATCAGTGTATTTTAATCAAGGATGGGTCTAATGTTTCAGAACCGTTTGTGGAGAAAAACCCGAAAACCATACGGACCCCTGTGCTACGGAACTGACCCTAACAGGAACTGGGGTTACAAATGGAACAGTAAGTTTCTAATCTACCATGGAAACATTTTAATACTATATTTAATACTTTCTGCTAAAAAAAAAAAATGAAAATTACATCGGTATTTAATTTTTAGCCGGTGGTTCTAGCAACATGCCATGCTCTGAAACTTACGCCGGAACCAATGAGTTCTCTGACGTAGAAACGAAATCGTTGTCGGAATACATCAAGTCGATCTCCAACAAATTCTCTGCCTACATTGCTTTCCACAGCTACTCGCAACTCTTGATGTTCCCTTACGGTCACACCAAGCAACACTTGGAGAATTACGATGACTCTGTGAGTAAAAGTTTTGTTTCAAATTTTCACTGTTAAAACAACGCAGTATTAAATTCGTGTTTCACAAGATTCTTGTCTAATATCTAATAGGTATCTTTCATAAAGTTGTTTTAAAATGAAAATCAAAATATTTCCAGCGCGTCGATTTCACTTTGTAAATATTATATTCATTTTATTTATTTATTTTTTTTTTCTTTTTATAAACGTAAATCAAGATATTTTTCACTTTACCAAGAACATGTTGCGTAAGATTTTATCCACATGCTTGATTTTATCGAACTTGACGTATCTCGATAATCAATGCTTCGTGTTATCGATAACGATGATGGATGATGATTAACTTTCACTATCTCTCCATCGTTAATCCAACTGTCGATTAATTCATTAAACAAACCTCTGCAAGGTGCACAAGTACCGGATAGTAATTAAGTTTGCACACTTTTAGCTGAAAATCGGTCAGAAAACTATTCAGGCTCTTGCACAGCGTTACGGAACTAAATACGAGACCGGAAACATCGCTGAAACCATTTGTAAGTACACTTATGTTCATCACGTACAATAGAAAAATTATAATTATAAAATGATACCTGCATCATACTACTGATAAACGAAACGAAACATAATTTTTCTTGGCCGATGTTAATTTGAAGTTAAACTTTAAATTGATACGCGATATAAGCAAAATAGATCGATAAGCAGTAATGGAAGCCATCGGTGACCCATTATCCTGTTTTATTTTCACGTTTCATTCTCTACTTTCAGATATCGCAAGCGGAAGTTCAATGGACTGGGTGAAAGGAACTTTCCACAAACCCATCACTTTTACCTACGAATTGCGAGACACTGGCCGTTACGGCTTCTTGCTTCCAGCTAATCAAATTGCTCCCACGGCTGAAGAAACCCTTGACTCCCTGGTCGCCATGTTCAAGGAAGCTAAGGCACGCGGTTACCAATAAACTCGATTGTGTCAATAAACGAGCAGATTATAACGAGACGACTTTTTCGTTGGAATGTATAATAAGTAAATGCAATAAATTCTAGCAACTTTTTTTTTTAAATATTTACGTCGCTGTTTTGCTTTCATTCCTCTAATTCTAATATTTTTTAATATTTTTAATTAACAACTCTTATACCTCACGTACAATTACACCTATTCCCCTTCTTTTTAATAAAGAATTATAATATTATTAGTTATTAGCATAGTTTCTTCTCGTGTATCATGAAAATATTCTTTGATTCATTTATTTATTTATTTTTTAACAATAAGACCAAAGTGCCGAGAATTTAGATCTCTCATAATTTTGATACAATTAAATGTTCCAAGAGTGACATTGTTTCAAAGTTCCATCGATTCGCTACTTTTTCCTGACACAAAACGCGTGAACACGCGGTTCCATAATTATTTTCCTTTTCGCTATTAAATAATCGGTTCCAAGATAAAAAATACAATTACGTCTATTTATTTCACGATGCCGGTAGATACATCAAAGAATTCTATGATGGTTCAATAAACGGCGAGCGTTTTTGCTATCGCTTTCAATTCTTTCCTCGAAATCTTTCCCGAATGAGTGTGCGGAAGGCTCGGTAAGAATTTTACTCCGCCACGTAGTTTGCAGTGATCCATCAAGGTACTGGCCACCATTTTGATCAATTCTTCCTCGGTAACCTAAAAGATTAAATCGTATATTTCATTTCATCTCGCACAAAGTCTGACCTTAAGATAATCAATTAATTAGAAAAATAATTATCTTAATAATATTAATTCGTTGTTTGATTACACGTACATCTTTATTAGGTACTTTGCTGACAAAAGCAACAGGATGTTCGTCATCCGTGGGATGAGGAATACCAACCACCCCCACTTCTAAGACGGAAGGATGAGATTGCAACAAATTTTCGATCTCGTTTGGCATTATTTGGTGTCCTCTGTATTTCATAAGTTCCTTCAGTCTATCGATGATGAAAAATTCACCTTTTTCATTGTAGTAAGCCAAATCGCCAGAGTGCAGCCACCCTGGAAATTATAAATAAAAATAAGTCAATCCATTAAATCGACTAAATATTCTCCATCCATTGTTATCTATTTTACTAAAATTTATTTTAAAGCGTATACAAATTTTTTTAACCGGTTCAAAAATGGTAAATCATTATACTCACCATCTTTGTCGATAATATTCTTGGTGGCTTCAGGATTTTTGTAGTATCCGCTCATCACTGTCCACGATTTCGCACATAGCTCACCACTTTGGTTCGGGCCAAGTGTCTTCCCTGTTTCAGGATCTACGATCTTGATCTCACAGTTTATGCACACAATGCCACAAGAGCCACTCGTGGTTTCCGGTAATTGTACAGTAATCAACCCGCCAAGTTCTGTCATACCTGAGGAAGTCAATTTTTGTACCGAAACATTTGCTCGCTTTTTAATTTCTTTTTTTTTTTTTTTTCCTTGCATACAAAAGGCTAGAATTTTTTAATACAATTTTAGTTTCTTTCAAAATGTTTCAAACTTACCATACGCTTGTATAATCACTGTGTTCGGTAAATGTTTCCTCAATAAGTCTTGAGATTCTCGTTTCAACGTAGCACCGCCGGTGAAAAGCACGTTCAAACTGGAAAGATCGTAGTCGTGCAAACGGTTGTATCGAACGAACCGATTCGCCATACTGGTACTCAGCATTAACCACGTGACCTGAAAAATAATGATTAACAAAATTGTTGAATCGTATTTAAAAAGATATTTGTTCTAACGATTATCGAGAATTCTGTTTGATTACGATTATGGATTTACGATGAATATGGATTATTCGTAAAATTATGTATGAAGTGTAAGTATGTTCTTGTTAACACGATAATTTTTGAATTGAAGCTTTCATACTTAATCGTTGCAGATAAAGCTGTTATTAACTCTCTTAAAATGTAGAGCAGTGATGACGGAGTATTCTTGAGAATAACATGATTTCAGAATGACTTGTAATACATCACGATTAAAACACAGAGTTGCAAGTATATAACGTTCATTAATTAACTGGCTCCTAAATTCATTTAAGAATTTTTCGAGGAATTTTTTTAACAAATGGGTAAAAAACAATCTTCGTCATACACAATTCACTTATCATTAAATTATAGAATTCGTTTACCGATGGTGTGTTTTTAAACTGTAACTAACTCAAATTAAGAAGTAACAAAATTCTCGATAATCCTAATACTCGAACAGATATGTTAAAAAATAAAAATATGACAAAACCTTTAATAAATTTATTAATCAAACATATAGGTACCTTAAATTTCTCAGTAATACAATTTGAGTATTTTCGAAATATAATTGAGTCAAATTAAAGGGTAACAAAATTCACAATAATCCTAATACTCGAACAGATATGTTAAAAAATAAATATGTAACAAGACCTTCAATAAATTTATTAATCGAGCATATATGTACCTTAAATTTCTCGATAATTTCACAAGCACACTTCTCCTCGAAATCCGTCCCGATGATTCTCGTTGTACAAGAAGAAATGCTCTTAAGACTAAGCAACGATCCACTGATCCAATACAAAGAACTGAACCACATAGGTATTTGAGAATTCAACGCCAATCCTTCGTTCAATTCCAACATATTCAACAACGATCTGTGCGGAAGCTGCGTGCCCTTCGGTAAACCCGTTGTTCCGGAAGAAAAAAGGATTAACGCGGTATGAAGGGGATCATTAATTTCTCTGCACTGAAAATTAACCACTGCCGATTTGGCGTGGCCTTTCAGTATCTCAGAAAATGGCGTCGTGCCAGGATAATCGCCGAAAGACACCATTTTCGGATGGAAAAGCTCGATCTTCGCCGCCTCCAGCGTGACCCCCGCCGATTTCTCGTTCGCAAAGATCACTTTCGGCTGCGTCAATGTCATAAAATGACGAGCGAGTTCTATAAAGTCGTAACAATTAGTCAATAGTTGTGCAACCGTGTCATTCGTTTCGTGACTGAGGTAATCAACGCGTGTTACATAAAAACGCATACCAAATAAGTATTTACGAGTAGCCATTTTGAGTGTTTTTCTTATTCCTATCGTCAATATTTTTTTTCATATAATTATACTTCTGATAAGAGAATGTTCGCTAAAATGCATTTTTTAATCCTTACTTTTCTGCCTTCGTATATAGTTTATTTTCTACGTTGAGAAAAATTTTGCTTCGGTGTGCATTTTGTTAAACGAAGAAGGTGGTGCAAAAATAATAAAACGTAATAACTCAACGATACCGATAAAAATTTTATATCAAAGCAGATCAGAAAAATAGAAAAAAAAAAAGTTAAATATGTATCAATGTTCTACAGCAAAGAACTCGTGAGTCTTATTACGACGAATATTATTTAAGAAGTACAATTTCCAAGCTGTATTTAATGTGCCGGCATGTCAAAGTCATTATGCATTTCACGGTGCTTCCCACACATAGCGCAAACAATTATTATGATTAATAATTTCAGTTGCACAATACGAAATTATATGTTGAATGATTAACATGACGAATGAAAAATTGCGCGGTGTACACAATGCTGAGATTCGAATATTGATGTTAAAAATTGTTCAACTATTTTTATGGTATTGTAAACCGAAAAAAATGTAGTTCGTATTTTTTAATATTTTTTAACTGGTTTATATTTAAAAATAAAAAAAAACTTACGAATATTCATATCGTAGTCCCATGGATTGACAATGGCGCCGAGAAAAAGCGAGGCAAGGTATGGAATCACGCAATCGGGGTGATTGTGCGAAGAAATCGTGACAATATCGCCTTTTCCAACTCCATGTTTCTCCAGCCATAGCGCACATTTTATTGCACGATCTTCGATATCAGCAAAAGTGTCTTCGACCCGTGTAATCGCGTCCACCTGAAAAATTCGATCGCTCGATTAAGAAAAACAGATACGTATAAATAAAATACATATAAATTAAATTTTGAAGATGAATATATCGAAAGAGTTCTTTACGTCAACCTCAGAGTGAAAGCGATGAAAGTAGAAAATAATTTTACGATGCTGGTTCTTATAGAGAATCGTATTAGAAACTAGAAAAGTAGAAAACAATGTAGAAACTGAAGAGAATCAAGCTTTGTTAATTGATCTATTTCTGTCAGTCATTTGATAAAGATAAGTATTCGTTGTATCTGTACTGATTTTCACTTTTTCTTCCTTTTTCGATATTCGAGATAAAAGATCATAACGATGCGAAATATTAGAACTAAAAAGAATTATTATTGTTTCTTAAAATAAAAGTTAAATATGTATGAAAACAAGACTGGCAATAAATAAATAATTCAAAAATATTCTATCCCTCTATTGATTCGTCTCTTCTATCAAAATAATTTAATTATTAATAATTACGATTACACAAACACCACGATTCAATTTATTTTCTTCAACTTATCGCTCACGAATAAGACAAGTTCTGTTACATACCTGACCAATAAAATCCGAATTGTTTCTCAGAGTGTCGAGCAACAACTTCCCCACGCTAGTATATCGACTATCGCACACTACCACTTTTCCTTTCAGCACGTTGTTTTCAATTGTGAAAGGTGGCTTTGGCTAAGAACAATAATATCGTGAAACTATAGCGAGCGTTATCTTCTACATATTATTGAGAAGAAAATTCAGAATGATCGGCAAGTATTGCGCGTAAGAAAAGAATTCCGTGCTATTAGTGGTTCTTTTTTTTTTTTTTAAATATCCTGCCTTTTATATATTTGCGTCTTCAAACTTTAACTTTCAAAACAGCGTGTCGCTTCTCATTTTGCTCGCGATATAGCTCAGAAAACTCTTATTATTATAACTCGAATACAATCGCTATCGATAAAGTATATATTTGACGTTGAAAAATTATTGAAACGATTTGTTCCGATGCTGAGTGACAATATCGCGACACGCGTGAAATACAAAAAGTGGTATCAGAGATTCAATAAGCGAAGCTTTTGCATCGAAGACCAGTCACGATCGAATTGCCGTAAGAAGTTCGACGCCAAGGAACCGCAAGTGGATCTGAATAACCGAAAGGTAAATGAAAATGATTGATAACAGAGAATGTTTTAATTGAAATAAAATAAAAACTATATTTTTCTCACTGAAGCACGGAATTATTTTCTACATACGATCCGATCACCACTATTCGTCACTTCTTACGTTGTTCTGCTTCGTATCGTGTGCAACCATACTGATAGATCAAAAATTACGACTGTTCGTTAGAAAAATCACATTTAAAAATTCTTTCGAACACGACAGAATGATTCTGTTTTAATTTAGCGACCACAAAAGTGCAACAGGTACACTTGACAATGATTTTCGAGCGACTGCAACGAAAATTGTTAGATGAATAGCTTTTTCTTTATCTGCGTTCAATGTCTCCGCATTTACCCCTCCTCGCTCTTCGACGTCTTTGTATGCAGTGACAACTGTAATTTGTCTATTCGTGTGGCATTACAGCATCGGTTTGCTACAATGCATTTCTTCGCTAATTATAACATTAATTTATGCTTTGGATGGAATCTGAAACAGAGTTCTTGTGTGTTCTTGATTAAGTGATAAGCGTACTCGGCTGCTGTTTTCCATGCTATACGTGTCCATCGATAGTTTTTAATATTATTTATATATTTAATCCGTGTGTTTAGTGCATAAAAAATTGTTTACCAATGTGGTTACTATTTTATTTAGATTTGGATATTTTATTTAGATGGTTGCTATTTTAATTTAGAACAATTGAGAAAACTCTTTTGGTAAATTTTTGTATATTTCTTTATTTCTATGTATCTTTATTTCTAGATACAACGCGTCGAATAATACAATGTCATTTGAAAAAGATAGGTGACCTTTTCAATTCAAGTTTGGTGGTGCGTCGATCTTACATGATGACTTTTAAATTTCCAATTATAGGTTCGCGGTCATCGTTAATGACTCGTTATACCTTTACACAGTGACTGGAAATCGAGGAATCGCTCGGTATCGCCGTATCATCGTACAGGCGCTGAAAAACACCATTTAAGATAAATCATTTCACGATATGGCGTCGTACACAATACGAATTGATAATACCATCACTTCGTTTACTTTGAACCAGATACCGTTTCTTTCTGCAGCCTCAAAGCTCTTCGTTCTTCAAGTTTCTTCCGCAACGCGTCTATTTCCGGTGAGGTAACAGGTTGAGATTGTTGGTGCGACTTTATTGATGAGACAGCGCGTCTGGGAAAAAGTTATTTTTTTATTATGTAACGATTATTATAATTTTTCCACCGATCCTTAATATTGTTCTTTTCTTTTTTTTTTGTTATTCAATGTGTATAAGTTTTCAGGAGAAATTACTTCCTTTTAATTATTGTCTCTTTTTATCACTTTTTTGATTCAGTATTTTTTTAATGATTTCGCGAAAAAAATATTTGTTTTCATTCTTCTTTTTATTCGTATATTTTAACGCATGCGATTTTGCGAAAAGAAGACACCTCTTTTTTTATTTTTCATTTTTTTATCAGTTCTCGTAGCTATTTTAAATATATGCAGTTTGACGAGAAAAAAATATGTGTTAGTAGTTCTTATTTCTCATTCATATTCAGAGAATATTTTCTTATGCAACTATTGCACAACTAACTTGCTCGCTTTATATTCTTCGAGCGCACTTCGCGTATCCCTGATCAAATTCTTCTGCCTCTCGCGTTCTCGATAAATCTTACATTTTCTGTTCTTGATCTCCTCGTCTAATCTCATCTTCATCCAAAACAATCTTTCTTTCAACTAAAATATAAACCGAAACGATCGACAATGTACGTGTCTCTAATACTATTTATAAAAATAGTATACCTAAAATATATTTTTTAAAAAACTTATGTTATAAAAATAATTATCACAGCGTTTGAAAATAACTCTCAGCATTTCTACCTAAAGGTGTCGTAAAATAAAATTCCATAAAACGCAAAAATGTAAAATATAAATTAAAATATAAACCGAAACGATCGACAATGCACGTGTCTCTAAGATAATACTATTTATAAAAATAGTGTACCTAAAATATATTTTTTAAAAAACCTACGTTATAAAAATAATTACCACAACGTTTGAAAATAAATCTCAGCATTTCTACCTAAAGGTGTCGTAAAATAAAATTCCATAAAACGTAAAAACGTAGTATTATTTATTACAAATGACGACCGGTAATATATTGATTATTAAAATATTGTAAACCTCGGCTAAAGACATTTCGCAAAGAAGACCCAAGCCGCTCGATTCCGTTGGATCAAAATCTTTGAAAGGCAATGCTCGCAAGGATTGAATCGTCTTGATCTCTTGGATCAGTTTAATTTTCCTCTGAGTTTCTTCCTCTCTCTGTTTGATCAATTTAACTTTCAATTGACGCGATTCTTCGGAAACTTCTGCGGCTGATTTAAAAAATTAAAAAATTTTATTTATTTCTGTGTTAAAATTGATATTCCGTTAAATATATATATATTAGAAAAATGTTGTACCCTTTTGCCTCTTTTCATCAATCATAGTGTTGAAAGCATCGCGAGAAGCTTGTTCGATTTCCCGACACTTTTCAACGATTTCCATCATCTCTTTGTTGTGATTTTGCCTCCATTTTTCAAGTCTTTCGTAAAGCTCTTGTTTCTTTGAAAATAAAATAAACAAGAAATATAATTTCTTCTCACTTGAATTGATTAATGTTTATAATTAAATCATCTTTTCTTTTATCAAAGTCCTTTCAACATTTGGTTCAATTCAAGATGTCTGAATTCCAATGTCAGATTTATATTTATATAAAATAATAGTCCAGATTTTATTTATATTTATATTTCGTATTTATTTGTTAGAGCTCGGAAACAAATTTTTATCGACCAAACGGAAATTCTAAACCACTGCATTAGATAAAATATAATTTAACAAATACCTCCTTTCGTACATTTTCCGCGTGAGCTTTAACATCATTTAACAGAGATTGTTTCGCATCAAATGCATTCTCGCGGGTTAATAACGCTAAAAGATGTTTCTCTTGTATCTTCAATAATTCCTCTTCCCTTCGCCGTTGCCGTTTTCCCTCCTCGACTTTAAGTATCGAAGATGGATCAAGACCTCCTTCCGCTAACGCTTTCAATCTACAATTTCGTCAAATTATCGAACACGTGAACCTTGTTATTTTCGAAAGATTACGAATTATTCATTTTGAGTCTTCTAAAGATTTGTAGAACATCATTACGCGCTTTTATTAAATTATAGTTCATAATTTTGTGATTACTTTTTTATTTCTTTCTCCTCGTTGCTAACCACACGGGCGCATTCTCTTAAAATAGAAGCTGCCGTTTGCTTTACTTCGACAGGCTGTAATCAAAGTTTTGGATCAATTAATAAGAACCAATTACATTTTAATTTCCAAAGAAATTTTGAAGTTCATAAGTAACAAATATCCAAAAGATTTAAACTGATTATTTATTTTTCTACCGCCATTTTTGCGCACCTTAAAAGTCGGAACTGATTTTCTCACGAAAGTTCTCTTCGGTTTTTCTTCCTCAATTTTCCCAGCTAAATCTTTACGACGCTGAAAACAACTCGGAGCATTTTCATTCGCGTCCTTCAACAAATTTATTGCGTTCAACTTGTTGGCTGCTCGTGCCGACTCCAATTTTGTCTCTGTCAACGGTTTAAGGTAGTTCGTCCTCGGAATTTCGCGGGTGAACTTCATCGCCGACAAGTCCTATCCGGGATATGAATCTTGAAACAAGGAAACCTTAAAGGTTCGCTGATTCAACTGCTTTAATCAACGTAAAGTCGTGCGATTTAATTTGTTCGATAACTGTGTTCCAATGAAATTTATTTTAATACTTTCA
>SMSQ01021245.1:0-15802 GCA_019453375.1 Ctenoplectra terminalis
TTTTTTTTTCTCGTTCTTACATCGTACAATACTCATTACGAGGATAAAAAGTTACAAAGGAAACATGGGTCACAAATAAACTGCTCTCCTGAAAAATAGTAAAAAAGTTTTATCATCGTTTCAGTTCACTTTATTTGCATAACGTTTACATTTTAAATAAAGTTAGTATTTAATGTCGTAATTTAATTGTTTATTCACGTACTGTAATACTGGAATTATAACCAATCCAGTATTAGTTAAACGTGATATAAAAATAAAATGTAATCATATTTAATATTACCTTTATAACGTTGAAAGATATTCATTTCTTATTTCTTATCTTGTCCTACATTCTTGTTCTTGTTATATGTATATAATATTATATATTATACATATGTACATATATTACACAGGGTGGAGCATGTAACTGAAACCATAACAATACATCAGTTTGACTTTAGATAATCCTCAAACAATATTTGGTTCAGAAACTCCTATGATGATTGAAACGAAAATATTCCTATCAGAAATTAAGTACAGGGTGGAAAAAATGTTTTGTCTCGACTGTTATAAACGTACTCTACAACTTTGCAGCGATAAAGATCTGTTGAAAAAAATTCTCGCAAAATTGTTCTTGAGCATGACTTTCAAGGTCAATTTTTTTCTTTTTTTTTCTCGTTCTTACATCGTACAATACTCATTACGAGGATAAAAAGTTACAAAGGAAACATGGGTCACAAATAAACTGCTCTCCTGAAAAATAGTAAAAAAATTTTATCATCGTTTCAGTTCACTTTATTTGCATAACGTTTACATTTTAAATAAAGTTAGTATTTAATGTCGTAATTTAATTGTTTATTCACGTACTGTAATACTGGAATTATAACCAATCCAGTATTAGTTAAACGTGATATAAAAATAAAATGTAATCATATTTAATATTACCTTTATAACGTTGAAAGATATTCATTTCTTATTTCTTATCTTGTCCTACATTCTTGTTCTTGTTATATGTATATAATATTATATATTATACATATGTACATATATTACACAGGGTGGAGCATGTAACTGAAACCATAACAATTACTACGTAAGNCATCCAATAACTTGGATGAAAATTGCTACAAATGAAATTGACATGGTTTGAAGGTACGACATAGTGAATTATTCGATTTCTACCTATCACTTTATTTTTCGAAATTTTAAGGACATCTTCAATTTTTTTGCTACAAGTCAAATTTTTTTTTCATAACAAGTGCTGTAGATCATAATAAAATTCTGCGATGTGTATTGCGATGGTCATTGAACAGCGTTAAAGAAATTTGACCAACTAACGTATTAAAAATCTGATGCTTCAGATATTTGAGAATCTCAATTGAAGATGATCTTAAAATTTCAAAATGGAATACGCCTATAACAGTCAAGACATTTCTTTGCATCCTGTTCATTTCCAAACAAAGGAATACAATGTTTCGATGTTTTATTATTAAATCACTATTAAAACTACATAGCTTTATCCAAACGAACTTCAAGTTTGCGTGTAACGTTATGTCAGATCCTTTCACAGCAATTATTCAAAATAATTTTAAAACCAGTTAATTAAAACGGGATAATTCAAAATCTATTGATACGAGGACCGGTTTCAAGCTCAATGTTATACGAAGTTAGCTTTCTATGCTGATTAATAAACCTCCCGAACTAGCCAGAACGCGTCGTTTGACGGTTCAGTGGCGCGCAAAGGGCATCTGTGCTAATTAACTTTTCTTCGCGGAGATACGCTTTAGTCATCTCTGCCTTTACGATGGAATTAACAAGCGCAACACTGCTCGCCAGGCCGATTCAATTATTCGGCCCTGTATACACTGCGCTCCTGGCCAATGAACGTTTAACAACTTCATGCGATTTGTCATCGTTTACTTCGTTTCGTCTAACACACGGTCTTGTACACGCTTGTGCGCTAATTAGATTTTCAGAAATCTAAATCTTTCCGATCAGTTGACTATTTTTTCTCCAAGCAAATGCACAACTCCAAGTTACATTCGAAGTGCGTTATACTATAAAATTTACTAAAAACGTTAAAAAAAATTTTATTCGTTATATAATTTAATTATGATTAATTACTTTTGTAAAAGAAAAGTTTAGAAGTAATGTACACAACGAAATATCAGTTTTTAAAAACGTAGCGCTAATTATATTGTACGCGTAGTACGCTGTTCTGTAAATTTTCATGTAAACTGTGCCAATATATTTTACAATTAAAAACAAGACAAAAATGTCAAGTAAACATAAATCTAGATATACCTTATTGAGGAGATAGTTGTAGAAAACATAGCTATGAATTTTCACAGTTCGAAACGTCGACTGGATTTGTTAAGACAAGCCTGACATCGAACATACACTTCCGATTAAAAGTTTGAAATCATTACGCTTTCCAATCGATACAAGAATTTTCAAAGGAAAAGAAATTTTAAGTTCTGTTACCTTGAAAAATTTTTAAATCAAAAATCTATCAAAATAAAGAAAACTGACGTTAATACCTATCGTATTAATTTTGAATCGATAGGTAAGGAAATTTTGGAAGATTTCATATGAACACAATCCAAAAAGTGATTTTGAATTTTTCACCGATAGTGTAGTTTAAAATGAATTGCAGACCAAATTAACGAACAGAAATATTATATTTAAGAAGCACTATTGAAATATTTATATTGGGCACATAACATGTAGAGAAGCGATATATTTCGTAATAACAGCTATTTCTATGATTACATGACACTAGTTTTTAGTTTTTGATAAACTAAGAAAGAAATTTTTTTTTTTGTTCTACACATTTGTGATTATCAAAACTGTTTTTGTCGAATTCTGAGTAACATTTTAAAAAGATAAATAAAAGTACCTACTTAATGGCAAAAAACAAATTACAAAATCCCTTTTCACAAAAATTGTCTGTTAACAAATAAATAATTAATGTATTGTATGAATAAAATACACATGTATGACTATTATGTTCATTATGTGTTTCATAATTCTGTGTAAACGATGAATGTGTTATATGTAAATTATATTTTAATTGTATTAAATTATACTAAATATGTTAACTTCTGTCCAATTAGGCGTCTTTAATTAGTTTTAAATCCATTAGTACTTACTTACTTACTTACAATAACATAAGGTAGCTTTTTTTTTAAACAATTCCCACAATATTTTACATTAGATATATGTATATGTGTACACGTATATCGAACATAAGCACTACTTGAATAAAAAAATTTCATAAACAATTCTTTAAATAGTATTTTATGTTATTTAATGTATAGTTATTTTCAAATATTCATAAGTTATTTTATTTCATAAATAAATAATTTTTCTCTGAATTATTTTATTACTTGAATGCTAATCAAATAACATTGTATTTTATTTTGTATTATTTTGATATCGCCCAATAGTAGTTAGGGTATTTCAACGATTTTTAGCGTGAACTGGGCTACGTCGTGATTACCTAACCCAAATATTAAGAAACTTTTACTTAAGTAGAAACCAGAGATAAAGACATGACTGGATTTTTGTAATCCTTGTACACCTTATTAATATTAATTTTAATAAGAATATTACTTCGTATATGTTGATACATAAGTCGGAAGTATAATAATTATACATTCATATACTAATCTACATATGTAAATTTAAACATTTGATAATATACAAGAATTATTTGATTATTCGTTATTTTTTAAATTTTGTGCGTAATTATATTACTGTATTATTAGCTCTAAACAATAAACGAACTTTCATTATCTTTAAATATGTAAAAATTGTGTTGATAACATCTTCCATTATGAAGAGAAACTTACGAATATTTGAAAATCATTTCTCTTTATTAATTCTTTCTGCCACTACTACTGTAGTAGTGCATAATTTTGTTAGTATTTCAAAATACAATGTGATAACACATCTATACATCTATACGTTATTGACCCATGCACTATCATCACCATAAAACGTTCATTATACAAAGTACCAGCGGATAAGATAAATAGATAAATACTAAAAATGTATTTCATGATAATCAATTGTTAAACTTGGAAAATTCATGAGAAATATTTTTAATCTTACACAAGTGTCGTAATTCTTTTTTCTTTATTTCTATGGTATCGTAGTCTTTTTTAACAAAACTTTCTCGTCACCACGTTTTACAAAGTTCCACAATTATACACTCGCTCCCGTTCGATTCCGTTTCTGCTTCTGTTCGACCACACCTTTCATACTCCCCTTACATACGCTCTGGTACTCTAATCCTTGCTCTCTCTCCCTCTCTGGCTTCACATCCTGCCAATCATACCATTCCCAGACTTATACGTTCCCATTCGATCTCCCATTTATGCGCACAGTCTCTCGCCATTCAAACAATCGCAACACGTGTATTATGTAAATTTACTTTTATAACTGAATACACTCTACTAAAAAAGAAACCTGGAAAGTAAAACAAGGGAGCTCTTATCGTTGTTGTAACGTATTATTTTTAAATAACCACCGAGTTAAAGAAACTTGAGACTATTCCAAAAATGTTTAACACAAATATTAAACTGTGGCGTCCCGTAACTACTGCCCACGTTACACGAGAAGTCACTTGGAAAGAACACGGATCTAATTAGTCAGAGTGGAAAGGACACTCCTCGTATCACACGCATTTGTTGCTTCTGGCGTACTATTTTCAGAAACGGTCACACATACTAATCGGATCGCGTGATGATACAAGCAAATCGAGCGAAAAACCCCTTTTGGAACCTCTCGATCAGGGCATATTATCTTCGTCGAGGGACCATGTTTTCGACGTGTTTATTTCGCGGCAAATTAACCTGAACAGCCACTCTTGTTTAGACTCTGCGTCGCCCATGATTGTAATCGTCGCCTTTCAATTTCTACGAATTGTAGGAGAAATCAGGCGAAGATGGGCCGATGATGCGACACAGAGTTGCAAGAGTGGCGTGTTCGAAAGACAGTCCGTAGCAAACATTCGATTAGACACGAGCGAATTCAAATAAGAGTCTTAATTCGGATCTGCACTATTTTTTTTAGTACTTCTTTACTCATCGTCCACATAAATATCATAAAAAATATTAATCACAGACATTTAAAAGTGATTAAACAATAATATAAGTTAGTAAATTCTATATTTCAAAACTTATACTCCCATAAAGAATAAAATATATTTTTAAAATAAAATAAATTTCAGTTACTCTATTTCTATAGAATTCCATGCGTATAAATAGTAGTAGAATTTTTACATCGTCTAAATTAGACGAACATGTATGTTTCGAACATATTAGAATTATAAAGTTGTAAGATTTTTATTTTATATATATATATATTTTTTTTTTACATATTTTATGCGTATTATTCAAAGTATGATGTTATCGAGGTTCACGAATGAAGAAATAGAAAAAAAGTATTATTTAGAATTCTACTCTTAGTTGTAATATGAATTTTTAGATCGTTGTTGTTAAATGGCTCAGTGGTCTAGGGGTATGATTCTCGCTTTGGGTGCGAGAGGTCCCGGGTTCAAATCCCGGCTGAGCCCATTTTTTTTCACTTCTATACTTTCTTTTTCATAAATAATTTTTTATAGTATTTTTTAGAAACATATCAATTACCTTTGGAATCTTTACCAAAAAGTTCAAAAAGATATAAACACAATTGTTAAAATGGTCTTATTTTTGAAAGCGAAAAAAAAAGAAATATATATATGTGTGTGTGTGAGTGCGCGCGTGTAGGTGTAATTGAATCTTGTTTGTTCATATGTGTACATAAATATATTCAATTAAATAGTTTTTACGTAGCAAAGTAATGTAAAAAATAAATATTTGTAAACATGATAAAAAATTCATAAATATTTGTGTTCACATTGTGACTGTAAGTGTAGCGATTTCAATGATACGTGGCTCAGTGGTCTAGGGGTATGATTCTCGCTTTGGGTGCGAGAGGTCCCGGGTTCAAATCCCGGCTGAGCCCGCTTTTTTTTTTTTAAAGTCGGTGTTACATTGTTGTAGTTTAATGATATTTATATTGATTTATAATTATATACATATTTTTAAAACCTTCAAAACTATGATTATTTATATGATATATATATATATATATATATATGATTTCATTTATCTTGTAATTAACAGCACTTTATACTTTTGGTAATAAAGTTGCTTTTATTGAACGATTTATGTATACATTTTCCATTAAGACCGAGTTAAATTTAGTTGAACGGTTAAATTAAGAAATGTTTTATTATATTCAATAATTGTCAAAACCAATTGTTATATTGTAGTATTAAAAAAATATCACAGTGTATAGGAATCGTAGAATTTAAATATTAATCGCATTTAAGTCTGATTAATAATTAAATAGGTTCTATTATAAATTTTTTTGCAATCTTTAATTTATAAAGAAACATTTGCTTTTCTAGCATGTATAATTTTAATATAATTGTATTAATGTTAATGTTTACGCATTTATATTTAACTTCTTATTTCATAATTATTACAAAATATTTTATTGAAACGATAAAAAGTGTTTTTTTATGTTAACTTTTAATCTATTTATATGTTACATAAGTTTATTTATTATATAATTAAATAACGATAAATGGTATAGTCAATTTCCAGAAGTTATGCCTAGTAATCCACTGTCATAAAATTTAATATAACAATAAGTATATTTTCATTTAAAAGTGTTTAATTATTTTAATACACAAAAAGCTTTTAAATTCTCAATTACTTTCGAGTAACATTTCTCTTTTCTTTAGCAATACTCGATTCGTTTAATAGACAAAGCATGTTACGCGTAAATATAATTATCAGATCTTTCGGCATCAGTATCGTTCGTTGTACGAGTGCAATTGACTAAATGCATTGTTGTTTATCTATTATTCCAGGCCCAGCACCATGGCGGCTGAAGAGGGTGCGCTGAATGGTGGACTCGGAGCGAAATTAAAATGCCCGACCCCTATATCCCGCTTGAGGGTAGAGAAGATCGAGGGTGGTCTCATGGTAGCAGGGGTTGTAATAGCTGCGAACTGCCAGATTGCTCTTCCGGCATTCGGCTTTCTCTTTATGCTCGTCGGCGCTGTGCTCACTGGTTCGTATCTTCCTCCTTATTGTTTCTACCTACCTACCTACCTACATGCATATATTCTATATTTGGTACCATTGTGTTCAGATAATAACTGTCCGTTAATATCGGAACGAAATAACGAACAGAAGATTCTTGATCGTTGTTAATGATTTTTTCAAAATATTTTTCTGTCTAATAAACGACTAGGCGAATACGGACGAGGCCGGCTCATTTATATCGGAAATAAATTAGAAGTGTTTCACTTGGCAAATAGGGGTACGGTTAATGTAATGCTTTTAGTCTAATAAATGTTTGCACTTATGATTAGAGGAATAGGATAGGAAAGGATGTTTAACACAAATTGTTTCATCGAATATGTAGATATAGGTTTGCATTTCTAGATCCTATTCGGAAAGGTATTACGAGAAAAATATACTTCGCGTATATAAATTTACGTTGAAACTTTAATTGAATAGAAAGAGTGCATTGGCGAAAATGCAGGGGAGAGTTGTCAAAATCCACTTAAGTTATTTTATGTTATATTTCTGATTTTATATTAATTCGTATGCAAACTGATATTGTAAATTGATTCCTGTTGTTTAAAGACACCTATAATTAGATGTTAAATCTTTTTTCAAGAACAAATTAGTTTGTTATAAGCCTTCTTATAACATTACGTTGAAGGTATGATATAATAAATAATCTATCGATTTTTCAAGACATACTTAATTTAAACGTAGAAAGTTTGCTAATAGAAATAATAGAGAAATGATTAAGAAAAGAAATTACTTATCAATACATGTTACATTAACAACGAATCGAAAACACTGCACAATATGTAACAATTAAATAACGTGTTTATAGTAATATGAATATATTTTACCAACAATTCGTTTGATTTTTCTAATAGTATCTAAATTTTGGTACAATTTTGAAAACATGAGAAGCGTAACAAAAATATCGACTTAATCTTTATAATAATTATCAGATGAACATAAAATAAATGTAAAATATTCTGTGATAAATCGGTTTTTATAAAAACATAAAAGTACGTACAGTAACATAATAATTGTTAAATTATCATGTTGATAATTTAACTGATAAATTGATCAAAATTTACATCGGTAAAACTAAATTTTTTTAAATGTTTCTGGCATATATAAAATAAGATATAACTTTGATTTTTCTTAAATATTTTTTATTTTATATTTAATTCACATATTTATTAGTTGATCTCACTTCTATTCGGTAATAAGAAAAAGATCCGCTATTTAATATACTTTTATTCCAATTTAGTTTTTTATATTGTCCTAATTTCAGGCATTTTTAAATATATTTTTGTTATACGAAAAATAATCAAATTCCAATAAATATTTATTTTAGAAAAACATAAAAAGTAAATTTAAAAATGACGCATATACAAAATTCGATTTGAAAATTGGAATAAATTGTACAAGCTTAAGGTACACCTTTTTTTTGTAATAATAAAATTAATTGTTTTATTTAATATAGTTACTTCATGAATGATGATTTTATTTTTCATTCACAGAATATTCTTTAAATAACAAACAAATTTAATATTTCACTTATTTAATTTATTAAAAAAAAATATGTTCGTGCAAGGAATATAATCCGGGAAAACATAACAGTCTCCTTAAAAAAAAAAACCTATTAATGTACTGTTCTTTCGATCATAAAAACGCTAATATGAGCGAAAAGTAAAGGCTCGTGAATATTCACGAAGCACTAGCAGCGTTGCAATTTCTTCTTCTCCGTCGTGACCGTGTACACTTTGCGGGTTTGAGCTATAATTTCCACGTTATTATTTTTTCATAAAGCTTGAAACTACGTTAACCATTGTCCAACATTTTCTCGTTTCTTTGAAGTTTTAATATTGATTAAACTCTTGCTACATACTCGTCTTTGTCGTTCAACGTTTTTTAATAACGTCGTAACGAACAAATGGTCGTTAAATTTTTTAGCAAACACAGTTTAATTATAATTATATTTAATAGGAACGAATAAAAACTTGTGCTCTGAAATATATGTATATTTTATTGCTTTTGATATAGCGAAGCTGCTTAATCATTACATGTAATATTAAAATCATATTATTTTATTAAATATTTAACCCTTTGCACTTCTAAACTTTTTTAATTTTCAAAGGATTATTGCGAAAACTTAAAGTATTCTTTTGAAAAGAAAAAAAGAAAATTATAAACGTTTACGATTTTTTATTTATTTCGTTATTTTACTCTATTTAAAAATAAAATAAGTGTTTGAATTGATGAAATACAGAATTTAATTTAGAACTTAATCTCTGGAGAAAATTATGTATGTCGTCATAGCGGCGCCAGTAAAATGCAAAGGATTAAAATATATTTGTTTTACCACCTGAAACATTTATTGCGTTATTCCTAGTAATAAGATATATTGTGTTTAAATAATGAAAACATTACTTTCTCGTATATACATTTATTTAAATATATATATATAATTAGATAACAGAAAGAAAAAAAATATATTTATTAATAAAAAGAAGAAATTGAAATAAAAAAAGCAAAATATCAAAGGAATAATAATTAACCGTAATTATTTCTTTCTTTGTATAAGGAATTGAACATATTTTACTTTAAATCACTTTTACAAAAATACATTTATTCCATAAAATCAAATATAAAATATGAAAACTAGGCCATTTAAAACCTTATTAAAACTAATTGTCTGCAAATAAAAGCAGCAATAGTGTTCATTTTTACTTATATCTTTATTATTTATTTATTTATTTTTAATTGTAACAAGGTTGCATAAGCGATGCATCTTGGGGGCGTAATTCAATGGAAAATTGCCGTGTATTGGTTGAACAGTTTTTCCATACTTTCTATTTTGAGAAAGTACACAGACTACACAAGATTTGTAATGTACTTACGAGAAAGTTGACGAGTAAATCGATCGATGATGTTTTAATATTAACAATCGAATCTGTATACGAGGAGGTGAATTCATGTGGGCACGCGTAAATACCCACGTGTTATAGTATTTTTCCATGTTGTTATCGATACCGCTTAACATACGAAATATCGATATTTTTATATGTTTTGTATCCTTTGTGTATTTCAAAGCAAAAAATAAAGTTCAAATTTCAACGAATAATGATTTTGACATTGGCATTATATACATATATATATACACAAGCGAACGTGATTATCCAAGTTTTTATCAGTTTTGGCTTTACTTCGAAACAACTTCTCGTTTCTGAAGTTTTGTGTGTTTTGTATGGTTGAAACACTCTTCTTTGAAAGGACGAAGGTAAAGGAAAGTTGCAGACAAAACTGTTATCTTTTTTCCATTTCGAAAGAACGTAGCAAGCCTTTATCGTTGTTCTATGTATTTACGTACTTTTATAGTTTAAACATAAAAAATAATCGTAGAAACTTTTCTGATTCTTTTAATGTTCGAAATTCAATTTAAAAAGGAAATGACTACAAAACAGATTACAATTTAAGAAGAGATAGTTAAAGTTTGTACATAGAAACATCTGTACGAAGTTTTCCCTCGATTTTACAATGTGGAAACCATGCCGGGAAAACGCATGATATTTTTAGTACCTTTTGTACACGTGTATACGCCATTATCTGTTCCAACGTTACAAACTGTATTGAAACGGATAATGGCACGATTTTTCCCTTAATGGAAAAACGGCGCCAGTAAATTCTTCTCAAGATACCGGGATGTGGAAACTTTAATTTTTGATACATGCCAAAATGACGAGATCCTCGTAAATCAATTGGCAGTTAGCGTAGTGTGTGAAGCGAGAATTTAGAGAGCGTCTAACGACTTTCGAATTAATGTCGATTTTTAATGTGTTTCGGATTATAATTACATATATCACGAGCTGATCGAACACATCGCGTTAAAACGTATTACATACACCGTTTTATTTATGTCTGTTATCAACCCATACATAATATTATGGACTTTCTTCTTTTCGCAGCGTTTTATTAGCTTATTTTGATATTCTTTTCATTTCTATGATTACTCGATATTTTTTTTTTTTTTTCTCAAAAAGTCGAATACGTACAATTAGACGATATAAATCAATTTTTCTATTCGAAATGATTATTTTTAAAACGGTAGACTTAATATCGGCAATTATTAAAAAAAAAAAAAAAAGGGAAAATTTATACCAATACAGTAATCCCCCGTATAACGCGGTATGTATTTACCTAATCGTATTACACTGATTTATGCAACGCGACGAAAAATTTGCATTAAGTTTTGAATAATTAAGTAAATCAGTTTCACAGCGCTATAAACAAATGAAAATATTTTTATGTAACCTATAAAGTTTGAAAACTGTGAAATGTATTTCTGAGGGTCCACCGTAATAGTATATGTACCTATAGTAAAAAAATATATAATAGCAACAAAGATTGTGTTTAAAAGGGCGATAATGAGAAAAATATTTGTTCTTTTCCATTAAATCATATATTTTTTTATTATTCGGAATTTGTCACTTTTGTAGTTTCTTTTTTTTTTTTATAAGCTATAAAATGTTATGAGATACGTGTGTTGTAGAGATGCTCTATCCATTTTGCTACATGAACTACTATTTGCTTTATAAACAAATTTGCCGTGTAACCCTCTTAAACCGTGTTAAAAATAATCCCGATACCTGCTAACAGTCGGTAACTTATTTACAATGTTGACCGCAGACGTAACGTATCTTTAATGTTATAGAATCTAGAATACTCGCGTACAATGTTACCACAGCAAAGTGACTTCGTAAACTCAAGATTAAGTTAAAGTTAAGGTTAAGTAATATGTTGGACATATAATGCGGAGAAGCAGTTCTCTAGGAAGTCATAATGTTGTTACATCATGAAACGATCGTAGAAAAGTATTATTCAACTCTTTCGACGTGCATCGTACTAAGCTCGCTCATTACATAAAGTGTTAATCCCACATAATAGGAATTTCAATTGTCATACCTTTTTAACGAATACAATATTATGGAACGAGTGAAAAGTTTTAATCTCATAATATTTTTTTTGTTTTAATACAACTTTCATTTTTGCGATACACCCAGGTTTGATATAAGATTTGTATTATTTAATGCGCAGAATAATGAGAAGTATTGAATTCTGTGAAAAAGTTTCAGCTATAAAAAGGATGTGCAATCACGATTTACAGATGCATTGATTTGCAATTAGTCTAGTATTTAAAACTACCTTACGTGGCACATGTTTTGAGTAAAGTATTATAAAATAAACGATAATTAATTTAATTTTTGTGAATTTAGTAGCATAGAATGAAAGGTAGAATATAAGAATTCGTTTGTTTCTTTCCATTTAGATAAATAATTAGAGAATAATATCTCGTAGGAGGAATTATTATCTTTAATAGAGAAAGGGTTAAATTTGGACGCCAAATAGACGAACACATACAAACCAGGAAGCATGCGTTGTACGCTGTAATAGAAACGCTATCCATTCCAAGCTCGACATTCTCGGCTGATCTGAGCGGAAGCCTCTATCGTATTCGCGGAATTCGATTAGTTATGTCGAATAAGAAGCTTCAGTTTCTAATTGTAAGCTGAGCTGGCAGTCGATGTTCAAACGACAAAGTCATTGGAAGTGATCGATTCGTAGGAAATTACTGCGCCAATCGAATGTGTACAAAGAATAAACGAGAGGCTTCTCTTAACGTAACAAACGAAAATTGTTCTGACGATATTAATTTTAGATACAGGAAGTTAAAGGTTATACAATGCCATGAATTCTACGTCCGTTGCAGTTTTCTCACGATTCTTCTTATGCAATACTGTTACAAATCACAATGAAGTAACAGTGGTTACATGCTCAACGTTCGTTACGATCTAATCGATACGTATTTAGCGGCTGTTGCGACGTAATTCCTTTTTAATCCTTTGTTCGTTTTATGATCCACGCGAGCTTAACGTTTTAAGAAGCCTTTTTTTTTGTTCTACTAACACAGCCATAAATTACGTTTTATAGATTTTTCTTTTATACGAAAAACTGTAGATGTTTGTTTTAAACAACGTAGAAAAAAATAAATAAATAAATAAATAAATAGTAAACAGTAACGTTTGGATCCATCGAATCCATGATATGATTTGATTCCTAGAATTCATCGAACTCTGTTTAAACCAATAAAAATAACACGGCAAATGAGTGTGAGCGAGCAAACAAATTTCGATTAACTCTGCGTTTGAACTCGTTTCAATACATTGTCAGTCGGCACTGCGATGTAAAAAATATGTGCAGCTTGCGAAATTTCGTTTTATCAAAGAATATCGGTTGTTTATAAAATTTCTTGAATCGGTATAGCAGTTTAAGTACAGTTGAATAATGAAAATTTTAACCGGAAATAATGAAAAATATTTTAGTGTATTTTCAAAAGATCGATCGACACGTTTGGAGGGGTGTGGGAAAGGAGGGGGGGGGGGTGAGGAACAGATCCCAAATATAAAATTTTAGCTGCGACAAATTATTACTTTCCGAGATATTGATAAAAAACTTTTAGTACCATACATTGAACGTGTACTTGACTGATCCGTCGAATGCTGCTTATCCAAATGATACTAATACAATGTCTTCGCTGTGGTAGTTGTTGTTCGTCAATTGTCGAGTAACCAATGACGCACTAGCGGTATCGGTATCAGTATTTATAGGGTATCCCACAAATATAAATTACGTTTTCATTCCAATGACCGAACAGTCCAAGGACTAGTTATCAAGGAATTAAACATATACGACATACTAAATACCATAACTTATGTAGATTTGAGTTGAGTTAGGGATGGATTAGTTTCTGGCCGCCGTGAGGCCTATAGTGCGCAAGTCCTCGAGTAGAAATTTTATTGGTTGACGATGATAACTACCACAGGGAAGACGGTTGTATTAATGACATCTGAATAGGCAGTATTCAATGGATTAGTCAAGTCTCTATACGCAGTACAATTCACTTTATGGTGCTCAAAGTTCTTTTTTTATTAATATCACGGAAAGTAATAATTGGTTGCAACTAAAATTCTATATTTGAGGTCTTGAGGCTTTTGAAAGTTTATCCAAATATTTGATTTATGCCAAGTATAAAAATAAAATAATGCAATTATTTAAAAGTCTACCCTCAATGCTGATATCGATGATTTTAATAATATGTTATAAAGTTTAGTATTTTGAACAATTTTGTCCTATACGTGTAACCGTCGATCCTTAATTTTTGAGATATTCGCAAAAAACAGTCGGTACCGCTAAACTGAATTCTGACCATACGTGCATGCGTGTGATACAGTCCAAGCATAGACGCGTCGTCCGCCGCTTGGTTCGCTGCTTGGCGATCTGCTTGCATTCATCAACTATCGAATGTATTCACGAATATTTCACGAATCTAAATAAACAGTACCTACGAAAATTCCGTTCACAATTGCTTCGACGAGACTGTAAGAGATGTATCTGAAAATTTTACTTCAGTATAGTTCTCACTCTCAGCATCTCTAAATCTTTCATTTGGAGATTCTCTGTCTGTGTTAAAGTCGTCGGAAACTTAAAAATTTAACGTAAAATTGTATGAATATTTAATTTATGTAATAATTACGATCGGGTGGTACAGTTTCTAATTGAACGCAAAGTAATTTGCAACGCGTGGAATTGTGTAAAGTTCAATAAATCAATGTCATTCGACCGTAAAAACTTATCGTTTTCATGTCGCAATATATTTTGCAAGATCCAAAGAAGAATCTTGTTAGAAAACAATGTGGTTTAAAAATTAGGGCTATCCATGACGCGTAGTTTGAACATGTACACCTCCCACTTAAAACTATTGTCAATATTTTCTCTATAATTCTCTAACATTTTATCAAAAATTTTATTTAAGTTGTAATGGACACAAGGCACTTGATTTTGTTAAAGGTTTATTTTACAAGGTAGGTAGAACTGAAGCGTATACGATAGACTTCTTACTAGAATCTGCTGATGGATGAAATATTTGAAGATACTTAAAGGTTTAAACTGTAGTAGTGATAGGAATAGGGCAGGCAAGCTTAGTACGATGAAGACTAGACTATGATGAAGTTATGTTCGTAGGGCGCGGATGACACATTTTTTTGGGTATGGTGATCAGGTCTTTGAAAACATGTATGATACAGTGTTCACAGATGTAACGTAGTATTAACGAGTATGATACAGTAGTAGATACACTACACAATAAATATACCCAAAACTGAACTCGTCCAAAACGTCTTCAACGTAATTTTACCTTACCAGCTGAATAATGTCAATTTGGATAAAGTGTATTTTAATCCTACCGACTGACAATGTGTTACAACGCGAATATTTTATATGTCCGTTGCAATGCTTCTTATTGAAAAAATAAACGATATAAAAATTTCATTTTTTGTCGTTCAAATAGATGATTCAAATAGTTCAAATAGTTCATCGGCTTTGAACATTGAGCGTCGAGCAGTGGCGACTTTCTTTTCCTGTTTCTACTTATTCCATATATTTTTCTTATCGAACTGACAATGAGCTGAGCTCGATAAATTGGGAGGGATAGCAGAATCGATATTAACAAATCTTTTGCTGTCGATATTAACGGGCTGTACGATATTCCGTCTTTGGGAGCCAACCAAATACGCTCCTGAAAGCAAGGCTCAACTCACCCTCGCAAGGTGACCCATCCTGAGTTTTTCCCG
>SMSQ01021247.1:0-14693 GCA_019453375.1 Ctenoplectra terminalis
TTTATATAAACATTTGTGTTATCTAATCTTCTTTTTCTTCTCTCTTTATTTTTAATGCGGATTTAACGTCGCATCAACTACCAGGTCATTAATGAAAATCAGATACTAATAGATTTTATATCAATTTATTTGATATTATGTCAATATCAATTTTTATATCAATGATTTTATATCAAGAAAATGACACCCCATAAATTATCTATACTTTTATATATACACAATAACTGTTTTACTTTTGATACAGCTTTTTTACACAATTTAATACCCCCATATGCTCTTCGAGTGAAAATTCAACCATTTTCTACTTTTAGATGTCGTGAAATGTTTGATTTCTATTCGATTGTGTTCTAATTTAATGTATTTGTTTAAAATATGAAGTTACAAGTGAAAAAAAAGTTGGTAACATTTTCTCTAAAACATTAATACAGTAAATAAAAAAATAATATCATTTCTGTTGCTACTTCTGAGGATCGTATCTGGATTAATATCACATTTTACTGCAGAACTAATATATTCTTCTTTATATGGATTAGGGTAAGTTATTTATACAAAGTTTTTGTAACATGTTGCCAGAAACATAATTGGTACGTTGTATATGAATTTAATAGGCAATTAGTAACAAAAGTTAGCTATATCAATATTTTACGTTTTAAAGAAAATTACATGTAATAATATTCTTGATATTAAGTTGTTCATAAACTAATTCTTACGAGAAAAAAATGTTTACTAGGATACAATTACAAATACGAGATTCCAAAGGATCACTATACCATCAGAAGATTAATTATATATTTTTATAATACATTTTACTTCAGAATTGGAAAGATAGGATGTTAAGTGAAAATATGAATTACAAAGTATTTAGGGTTAACAGACATTAAAATGTGATTCGATAAAATATCTTTTACTTTAATCGGTATAAAAAGCGATATTAAGGCCAATGAAATAGATAGAAACGAAGCAGATAGGATAAGTCCGGGATACTTTGACCATCGGGAGAGATCGGCCAGTATTAATATTTCAAAATAAAACGAATAAATCGGCGTATTATTATTCGCGTACTGATGATTGTCGCTTAAGCGAATATATATTATAAATTATATTTAGAGTTTTGTGCATACTAGAAAGTAAAACAAACAAAAAACTGTTTCGAAACCTCTGGAAAAGAAAATTAGGTTAAATATGTAAGAAGTAAATGTTGTTTCATGATGCTCTAAGCATGGGAACATTTGTGATATGTGTGGAAAATTGAAGAAAATAATTTAAATAAAACTAATTTTCTTAAGTATTATATTTTGTATAACATTTTTTGGTATTTGTAATGAATGGACGCTCTAACCCGAACGTACAGGAGAGACCGTCCATTTGCAATGTTGGTATTTCTTGATTAAAAAAGGAAATAAATATTTTAATATGTTACGAAGTATGATTTATATATATTCTAAATTACTTATGCGCTGCTTTAATTTTCTCAAAATAACAAAAATATAAAAAACCAACAATGGCATTTTCCGTCACACTTTCTCGCGCGGCTCTTCAAAGATTTTACATTTTGACGTTTAAAAATTCCTAGTGTCCCGCAGCCTCATCGAACACTAGGCGTGTTAATTTAATTTTTGGAAATGATGTCATCATAGATAATCTTTTTCCACATGTATCTTTCGCCGTTCCTTTAGTAGTATTTCTACCAATGAGTGTTTTATTTCCATAATTTTTTATACTAGGTTTATTTTGTTAATAGAGAGATAATTTCAGTTCATCGTTCAGTGTTTGTATTATCATAAGTTTATATCATAATTTTATTTCTGTAATTTTTTATACTAGGTTTATTTCGTTAATAAAGAGATAATTTGAGTTCATCGTTCAATATATGTATTATCATAAGTTTATATCATAGTTTCATTTCTATAATATTTTATACTAGGTTTATTTCGTTAATAAAGAAATAATTTGAGTTCATCGTTCAGTGTTTGTATTATCATAAGTTTATATCATAGTTTTATTTCTATAATTTTTTATACTAGGTTTGTTTTGTTAACACTAGGTTTACGGGCATTGATTGGATCATTTTGATGGGTAAATTGAAACACAAATTTCTTGTAATATCATTAGTTCGGTTTACTTCAAATTAATAGATTTCTATAAGCAGAAATTTATTTAGCCCATTTTTTTATATAAATTTCATTTTGAGTTTATATTTTTCTCACGTATGATTGTTAAACTTGAGCGCGAAATTTGAATTGCATCAAATTGGCGGGTTCCATAAATCTAGTGTTAATAAAGAAATAATTTGAGTTCATCGTTCAGTGTTTGTATTATCATAACTTTCTTACACACGGCCCGCACAACATTTTTAAATTTCTAGCTGGCCCGTTGTAAAAAAAAGGTTGCTCATCCCTGCCCTATATCATAACAAGCAAATTTTTATATCTTCAAATTTTATTCAAATAATCCTCGAACTTTACATGAAGTAATCAATGAACCGAAATATACTTTAAGGCGTGGTTCTAAAAAAATGAATGAATCCCAACATAATGTCATTGTTAAAAGATTATGGCATCGATGGAGAAACTCGTTAAAACTATTATCACGTAACAAGTAACCGTGTTTGTTCAGCTAGCTCATCACGCGGACTTGAACGTTACGTTAAGGTAATTTTCCTTCTTCCAGTAGATTCTCACGCAGAGCATGCGAGCCCCGTGAAAATTCGCGATTCACGTAACACTTTATTTTCCATTCTACTTCCTAGAAGCGCTGCAATTGTTCTTTTACACAGAAATCGTACTTATCGCTCACCAATTTCGGCTGCAGCCATGATCATAGCAGCGATAATGAGGGTTAGGGGTTCTCAATGCTTGTCGAACCGCAAATCTTTGCATCGAAGTGAATTATAAATGATGCAATTCGTATGAATAATTCTGTACCGATAAACAGCGAAACATCACGTTCAGATACGTGAGGATAATAATTGTAAATGTTACACGTTCGTACGTTTTTTTTTTTAACTTCAATTACATAACACTAAGAATATTCCCTCTTTCAAAGTAACTTAAGACTTTGTAACGAAATCTAACTCTCTGTAGTATTATTTTTTTCAATCCAAAGCATCGCCATTAACACTAGATTTATCGAACCCGTTAATTTGACGGATTCCTGATTTCATGCTGAAGTGCAGTAATTATCTGTGTAGAAAATGTACACTCAAAATGAAATTTAAATGCAAGAAACGTACTAACTAAATCTGTGCGAATAAAAACCTATTAATTTCTAATAAAATGAACTAATGTTATTACAAAAAAAGCACAATTCGATATACCCGTAAAATGGTCCAATTGATCCCCGTAAATCTAGTGTTAATAACCACTATATGCAATTGTTAAAGCTTTCAAATAAAAAAAAAAGTATTCTTTGTTTTCGAGTATTTTTTATCGGTATAAAGGGTGAGTCTGTTATACGTGACGACGTCAAATAACTTTTGAGGTATTCGTTTTACGAAAAAATGTTTTATACTGTATTTTTATATTGTATAAGAATTTTTTACGCAGAATATAATGGTCTACCAGAATCCGGAAAAAGAAATTACACATTCCATTTAAAAAACTGAAGGTGACCCTAATATCTCAATAAACAAATTAGGAAATACAAAATAGATAAGACCACCGTATGTCTCCCAAGGTACCATGCAACTCTTGTATAAAACATTTTTTCGTAAAACGAATACCTCAAAAGTTATTTAAGGTCGTCACGTTAACAGACTCACCCTGTATAATCTTGATTATATTATCTGTGATACTACCATTGCTGTTACTATTGTCACTTTTTTATTACTATTATTTCCTATTCTTTAACACTAGAACTACCGGCGATTAAAGGATACTTATTTCTATCGAAAAAATCGTAATAAAAGGTATATAAAAAAATACGCAATGCAAGGTAATCAAAGCTTTGTCTACATTTTTAACAGAAGCGGAAAATTGCCTGTGAGATGCCATAGTCAATTTATAAAATTTCTATAAAAAATTGTGAATGGGACATTTTGACCACTTTGGTAGTTCTAGTGTTAATCATCTTACGGTTGTCAAATTCTTGTTGACCTAAGCGCTTTCTCATTAGAGTAAAAAAAATTCCTAATTCTGATACAAATGTGTGTTTAACATGTTAAACGCCACGCCGATTTTGGTCGACTTTCCTTTAAGGTAAGTGCTGTGATAATTGAAAAACATTTGGTCGCAAAATAGTTAGAAATTTAAGAAGAAAATTGTAAAGGCCTGCAAAGGAAGATGGTAACTTTGTTTAATGCGATTTAATAGAACTCGTTAATGAATTATAAGGTGTTATTTTTTGAAATTGATACTGTTAGTTTTCGGAAATCAACGACGCCTAAACGAAAATTTCAGCGTCGGTCCGCAGGGACCGGCGTGGCGCTTAACGTGTTAACATAAAATTGAGGGAAGGAAATTTGCAAATATTGATAATAGCTTTTTTACATCTTTCTAAAAATTAGGTAATTGTTTAACGAAAGAAATTCATAATTGAATAAAAAATAATGCAAGGGCCATAGCAGGGTTAAATAATATCCGTTATTATTATTGTTTTTTTTCTATCTCATGTTGTTATTTTTAATACATTAGATTAATTTTAGATTAGAGAGGCCTATTTTTACATTGACACGAAATATCAAGTTCTTAGCTTATTAAACGTGATAAAATAACAATTTTGTAACACTTGAAATGAAAAAAAGAAACGCCTAATTCAACATCATTTATATAATTGCATAAATGGATGTAAAACAGTAATGAAATTATTTTTGCATAAAGACAATAAAATAGAAAATTACCTCCTTCTGGTTCACCAAATATAAATAAGATATGTAAGAAATTCACAAAGTAATCACAATCATTCGTGTAAAAATTCATATAATAAAATTATATATTACCACATTTTTTTATTATAAAAAGAAAAACTGTACTCGTTACACCATTGTACCATTCAATAAATAATATTGCTATCAATGATTTCAAATAGAGATACGTATGACACTATTATATTAATTAAATACTTACAGTTACACTGTACACAAACATGTTAATTAATGTCTAGCCGAAAGTGTGCATACTTATATTTAAACTTAACTTTCTCAAGTATAACCATCGGTATAAAAATATTTTACTTCACACTTTTTATTCATTTTTGTGCAAATTATCAACTTCTCTTTTATCGCACTGCAAGTAATATCGTGTTTTATAGACAAAGATAATATGTTCCCTCGTTACCAATAGAAAGTTAAAAATATTAATATTAAGCAGCGATCACATTTCAACTTACAACATTCCCATAATTAACGTTATAAGCAGTTCTCTTTTCTCTAAATATCCTCTTAACCACTAAAATATGAAGGGTCGTTAAGGAACAAAAGAAACTTTCTCTGTTCTCAAACCGAACAACCAGATTTACAATATAAAAACGATCTTCCTTTTACAAGAGGAAATTTCACTGGAAATTAGCGTTTTCACTCGAATCGCGTCGGTCATCGTTGAACAAAGTTCATTAGCAATGAAAACTCTTGCCATTGATAAAAATATTTACTAATCTCGTAGACGATTTCAAATGCACGAGCACTAACGTGTCATGAATTCTCTATTTTTTTTTTTTTTTTTTTTTCTAAATAATTTCCAGGCTTGGATCGTTGAAAAAGGAAAGTTTTCGCGGGAGCACGGTTTTTACAAGCGGCGTAGAAAATAATGATCACAGTGCACGATATAATTGTAGCGATTTTGTAGCACATTCACCGGCTGGTAAATAGAAACTGTTTCCTTTCGTTAGATATCACCGCGAGAAATAGTTCACGAACAGAAAAGTCAGACAATTGACCTGACAATAAATCGTGCTTACGAGCTTGTTTTTGTCGTTGCGGCAGAATATTTATTATTTATCATGAATATATATTTATTACGAAAGTAAAAAGAAAATGAAATTTCTGTACATTCAGGCATAAGATTATTCGCATCGTTCATAAACAATAAAGCGATGCGCAAGACATACTATTTTTTCTTTTTTATTTTACATTTATCGCAACGTGCACTTTTTCTGAGAAAAATCTGTCAAATTGACTTTCCAAGAGACAGATGAGAATTAACCGAGTTCGTCCAAAGAGGTCTTCAGGTCAGATCATTACGAGTCTTCTTTCAACGTGCCGAAATGATAAGTCGTTGACTATTTCTGTATTTTGTTGTCTGCATATAATTTAACTACGTCTTTGACCGAAGAAACTCGTGGATCGTTGTGTTAACCCCTTGCCTTACGATTTAATTTCTAACTGTGCGTGCCAAAATGTTTTGTTTATGTTTGGCCCTGTAGAACTATCACGTCTCTCATACGTCATTGTAAGCTAAGGGGTTAAGTTTGATTGGAGACTTACCACGGTGGATTTCTTAATAGTCAGAGAGTTTTTGATTGAAATATTTGCAGGATTTTTTGTATGGATGATATGTATACAGGGTGGGGCATTTTAAACAGGTCACCTGAATAACTCGCTTGTTTTTCAAGATAGGAGAAAATGCATTAGACCAAACTTACTTGGTATCGGGGGGCTCATAATCTGGTATTACCAATTTTTCTGTAGGTGGAGGCGTCAAGGAGATACGAAGATCAATTCTGCTTTTTTAAATGAAACGGTATGGTTTCTTGCTTCTAGTCTGATAGAGTGTTTCGAGACGAATACAATGACCTATTATGAAGGTGATTCAAGGTCACCTAAAGTCAACTGCAATAGAAAATAAATAACCAAACTACCAAACTTGACATGCAAGAACGTATAAGAAGAGCTTGCTCTGTAATAGATACAAATGAAATTCGCCAGGCAGTGTCATCGTTATTGCAACGATTTAGACTATGCATCCATGTTCAAGGTCGCCATTTTGAACACTTGTCGCGGCAGTAAGAAAATAACATGTATAAATAACATGTTGCGTGTAAATCGTCCAAGTATTCGAAAAGTACTCCGAGGCAATTTATTTTCTATTGCAGTTGACTTTGGGTGACCTCGACTGACCTTCATAATAGATCATTGTATTCGTCTTGAAACACTTTATCAGACTAGAAGTAAGAAGCCATACGGGACCGTGTGACATAAAAGTTAGAAACTGATACATCTATATTTGAAAAAATTAATTTTCTTTAGTTATCACTCCACTATTAAATTTGATTACTGTATTACTGTAGCGACACCACGATCCATCTGCAGTAATTATTAATTTAAACGTTTTCAAATCAAAATGAAAGACTAATCGATCGTAATTTTTTCTCCAGTAAGCAGACAAAATTCGGGCTATGGAGGGTTAAGGAATACAGTTGCATCTTCTTGATCACAGTCTTGAAAATTCTAAGAAACACAGTCGATAATTTTTATCAAATAAAAGTAACATTAACGATAAAAATTCAGGGAACCAAAAAAACAGAGGAAAACAACAGTACTTATCTATTCACCGCTCTACGCTATTTGTCCGTTCTCTCGTGCAATTATATCGACTGGTAAAAACCAGTAATGCAAATAACAGATAATCTATATAACTTTTTGTCTGCACGCGCACCCCACGAACTCTTCGAACTTGTAACTGTAGCCT
This sequence comes from Ctenoplectra terminalis, assembly GCA_019453375.1. Lineage (NCBI taxonomy): Eukaryota > Metazoa > Arthropoda > Insecta > Hymenoptera > Apidae > Ctenoplectra > Ctenoplectra terminalis. The sequence continues at coordinate 7,623 of SMSQ01021247.1, forward strand.
CGAGGCCTTTTGTTACTTTCTGGGGCATGAAATTTATGAAATACGCCGCGGGTCATGTTCGCACATTGTTCGCTCAAGAGTCGTGAAATTTGACATTTAACTTCCTCCGGGAATAGATCTGATCGGAATCGTTTTGCGAAATGCTATTTTTGAAATCGTGGTTCCAGACAAATTCTAGCTATTAATGGAACAACATGCGTCAATAATTTCTTTATTAAATCACCAGCTGTCGAACTAACAAGAACGATGCTTTAAGTACGTTTATTACTTATTATTAATTTATTAATATTAATATATATATTAATTTTCAAACATTCTAATTATGATCTTCTGAAGGTAAACTCATATAATCTTGTAATTGTCAAATTTCCAAATTGTCAATATTTTCGATTAACAGTGTTTATAAATGTAATTAATTTACTTTAAAATTATTAAAATCTATTCGATTAACATTTTGAACAGAGATAATAGGGAAGACTAAGGTGAATCGGATCGAAATAAGAATTCAGTCGAAGAAAGATTTTAAAGTTTAAAAAAATGTTTTATTATTAATGTGCGAATTAAATGGGTATTAATTATGAATTTATAATAAAACGTTAACTTTATCAATTTAGACTATTATTTTTTCAGTACAGAGAGTATATACACTTCCGGTGATAAGTATCCGAACACTGATAAAGTCAACTTGATCAATTTCTAGCGATAATACATAAATGTTACTAAAATATGTAAATTAATGACAATTTAATGATTGAAAGTAATATTTACCACTTTCTTAAGGAATCAACACATTGCAAATTGAAATTTTCTGCTAATAAAAATTTTCCAATTGTGTATTAAAGTGAAATACACGATTTGTAAAAGAACAGTAACCCTGCTGGAAGAACGTCATTATTTAATCCATAGGTTAATAATTAAATAACTCAAATATAAAGAACTTTTCAAATTACAAAACAGTTCCATAAGGTTCGACACCTATAAATTTTAATGTCATTTTTATTGCCTATTAGCTCAGTAATTTATTCACAATATTCAATTTAATCCTATCATAATATCCTGCTCCACATGGCTGTATCAATAATAATTAAATAACAAAATAATAAATTGTGTCCGGATACTTTTGAGCGGTAGTGTATTTTCAGTACTTTTTAAAAGAATATCTGATTCGCCTCGGTCGACCCTATTAGTATATTATTTCGTTTCTCTGTTGAAATAAAAAAAGCTTTCCTGCTGACTTAACCCTCTATAGGCCGAATTTTGTCTGCTTATTGGAGAAAAAATTAGGATTGATTACAGTTTTTCACTTTGATTTGAAAATGTTTAGACTAATAATTACTGTAGATGGATCGTGGTGTGACTACAGTAATACAGTAATCAAATTTAATAGCGCAGTGATAACTAAACAGAATTAATGTTTTAAAATATAGATACATCAGTTTGTAACTTTTGAGTCACAATCCCATAGAGGGTTAAAATAAATTGTATTAGAAGAGGAATATATTGTGGTAAACGGAAGAGCAGAAAATTACGCCGAACTTACGTAGCGTTACTACTTGTACGTAACTAGAAAGCAAATCTACCGCTCATAAGTATCCGAACATTCGTATTCGGCTGATGAATTTGTCAACTTGATAAATTGTTAGAGGAACGATCCTTTAATTACGTTTATTACGCGCAATGTTCTTTCGCGTCTGATAACATCAAATCAGAAATATCACGTTTATTTTGACATTTTGTTTCTTTCGTTGTATTGAACATGTCATAATAACGGTGTAGGCGCGGTTAAGGAATGGAAGATGAAAGTAATGTTAATGTGGCATTTAGTGCAATTGAATAACAAGCTTATCTTGTGCCGTGTCTTGTGTCAGTAACGTTTAAATAACATAACTTTATTACTAATGCTTAAGTTGATTTATGAGGTTATTAGCAATGTTTGACTCTCTATGGAACCGCGTGACTTAAAAGTTACAAACTGATGTATCTATATTTGAAAAAATTAATTTTGTTCAGTTATCACTGCACTATTAAATTTGATTACTGTATTACTGTAGCGACACCACGATCCATCTACGGTAATTATTAGTTAAAACATTTTCGAATCAAAGTGAAAAACTGTAATCAATCGTAATTTTTTCTCCAATAAGCAGACAAAATTCGGGCTATAGAGGGTTAAGTAAATTCACGTATAAGAACGCAAACTTACCTATTTAACCCATTCGCTGCCAAGGACGAGTATACTCGTCTTTGGCAGGGTGTCATGCATTGCCAAGACGAGTATACTCGTCCTACTTTAAATATGTTATAACATGCAGGCTTTTGAATTAACAAATTTTTTGTGGCCACAAACATAAATATAGAAATGTAAAAAACTTGAAAAAACACTACAAATAAAATTTTTTATGAAAATTATACTTTATTTCTTATTTAAAGAGAATGATTTTTTACAAATTTAAATTAAGCAAAATTCAACTAGCAATGGGAATGACTTCATATAATTTAGGCTTGGCAGCGAATGGGTTAAATGTGCCGGGTTGGAACAAACTCGTGAAATTAAAACTCGCGAAACGCCACCTATTAAAAATAAAACAAGTGACATATACATATATTCTGAAAGCCTATACTTCAACGTTTCTTCCTGTGCATCAAAATGACAAATTTATCAGTGCCTGGATACTTTACAGCGGTAGTGTACGTGTGCAACTAAAATATACCTTTTACATTGCTTTCACGATTTATAAGGCTCGTTAAAATAAAACAAAACACAAGACTATAATAGCATATGTTTGTTTTTTGTTTAAAAAATATATCGGTTCTTCAACAAACTGTTTACAAATATTACTAGAACAGTGCTTCTTACGTACACGATTTTTAATATCTTTTATTAAATAAGTTCTTATGTTCTTGTGTAATAGATCGACGCACAATAACCAACAAATTATTACAATTACAAAAATTTCTAAAACGCATGTCATTGTTTTAGGATCACTCTGTACATGCCACAGGTATCGGTCTTTTTCTTGCCCATTCATGTTCGCTTACCTATAAACGACACGAGTGAATAGATACACAGGTGTGCTACCTGCTGATGGTTTGCAGAAGCCATTCCTGCGGTACAAGAGTCCAATTAATGGTACTTAATTATCGTTCGAAAAACCTAAATATTTTTATACCTGGCATTTCCATATATATTTGCACCTAACTTTTTTTACTAATTTTTACTATTTTTTTCAATTAGGAACTCATTGAATTATAAAACATAATTTGAACGACTATTTATATTTTATAATTCAGGACTCATCTAAATCTTCTATGAAAAATTTCTTATTAAATTGTCGAGATTATTTGCATTTTTTTAAAACCTTAATTGCCATTTAATTACAAACGAGTGAATTTGTACCTACTACAAAATTTTTTCCGAGTACTATAGTTCAGAGTATTTGTTACAATCGATTCGAATAAAAAGCATACTAAAAAATATTTTATTACTGATACAAGCAATATTGTATAGTGAAGTGTAACAAATCGTATAATTTTTAAAAAACTATGTAAAATATTAATATACATTAGTATTATTATTAACAAAATATAAAAATTATCAAATTACACGCAAATCGTATTATACTCCGATGCATAATTATTCCAAAAATCTTTAATAAGCCTTTTCAAATCTCAAATAGCGATGTGATAAAAAATTTGTCACAGTAACACCTTCATACGATACAAAAATTAAACATCTTGAAAATATACATTTTGTGAAATAAAAATTGCAAAATAAAGATTATTATCGTTAACGATATCATTTTCCATTAATGTACAGTACTAAACGAACCACAATGTTTTTAATTTCCCAAATAGGATAAATTATTCGTTATCAAAATTTGTATGTATACCGAGGATATTAAATATTTAATAGTATCGAAAACCAGTTATGTAACGAGCACTAAAACTTATAAAGAAGCGAATTAATAAAAATTGGAACGCACTCGAGAACATCAAACGTTGGAAATGAAGCGGCAGGTGCACGAAGGATCTATTTACAGGAGATACTTTACTACGCAGTGACCCAATTAATAGCGCTTAATTACTATCGAGGGACATGTATAGCAGCAGTGCAGTACAGTTTTGCAATCTCAAAGAATTCGACAAGCGTAGTTATCTACCGATAGAACAACGCCGCAGCGTAGATAACCGCTGATAACTGAGAAACGAAAATGTCCTCGTGCATATTACTTCACGCGATATTTACCGACCAATGTTGTCTCACGAAGTTGTAATTAGCTTGTTGATACTACCATACTACGCATGAAATGATGTCATTAAAACACATATATGAGAAAGGATCTTGTTAGTTGCGATTAGAAACGGTAACTTGCAAGCATTCAAATTATGATCCGGAGGTAAACACATATAATCTTTTAATTGTTAATATTTCCGATCGCTCGATTAACAGGGTTTATAATTTTAATTAATTTACACTTTGAAATTATTAAAATCTATTCGTTTAACATTTTGTACAGAGATAGTAGGGAAGACAGGCGAATCGAATAGAAATAAGAATTCAGTCGAAAGAAAGGTTTCGAAGTTTAAAAAAATGTTTTATTATTAGTGTAGGAATTAAATGGGTATTAATTATGAATTTATGATAAAATGTTAGCTTTATCAATTTGGATTATTATTTTTTCCAGTACAGAGAGTATATGTTTTAAGTATTTTTCAAAAGATGATCCGATTCGCCTCGGTCTACGCTATTAGTATATTATTTCGTTTCTCTGTTGAAATAAAAAAAGCTTTTCTACTGACTTAACCCTCTATAGCTCGAATTTTGTCTGCTTATTGGAGAAAAAATTAGGATTGATTACAGTTTTTCACTTTGATTTCAAAATGTTTAAACTAATAATTACTGTAGATGGATCGTGGTGTCGTTGCAGTAATACAGTAATCAGATTTAATAGCGCAGTGATAACTAAACAGAATTAATGTTTTAAAATATAGATACATCAGTTTGTAACTTTTAAGTCACACGGTCCCATAGAGGGTTAAAATAAATTGTATTAGAAAAGGAATATATTGCGGTAAACGGAAAAACAAAAAAATGACGCCGAACTTACATATCGTTATTACTTATACGTAACTAAAAAGCAAATCTACCACTCATAAGTATCCGGACATTCGTATTCGGCTGATGAATTTGTCAACTTGATAAATTGTTAACGATGGGAAATAAATGTTACCAAAATATGTAAATTAATTACAATTTAATGGTTGAAAGTAATATTTATTACCTTCTTAACACTAAACCTACTGACGATTAAAGTAGATTAAAGTAGACATATTTGTACCCAAAGAAATAAAAATAATAGGTATTCTAAAAAAACACATAACGTAAGGAGAACATTTACCTATATTCTTCACAGAAAATCACGCAAAATTCCACAAACTGAATCGTTCTAAATTTATATAATTTCTATGAGAAATTACACGCCTGTCATTTTGGCCGCTTTGGTAATTTTAGCGTTAAGGAATCGACACGTTGTAAATTCAAATTATCTATTAATAAAAATTTATCAATAGTGTATTAAAATGAAATATACGATTCAAAAAATGACAATGCTGGAATTAACCATTGTAGAAGAACGTCATTATTTAATCCATAGGTTAGTAATTAAATGATCCAAATTTAAAGAACTTTTTAAATAACAAAACAGTTCCATAAGGTTTGACACTTACACATTTTAATGTCATTTTTATTGCATATTAGCTCAGTAATTTATTCACAATATTCAATTCTATTCCTGTATAATATTCTGTTACACATAGCTGTAACAATAAAAATTAAATAACAGAATCATAAATTACATTCTGTCAAAAAGAAGCAAGTTTCTGGATACTTTTAAGCAGTAATGTACATGGTAACACTAGTATTAACGCTAAAACTACCGACGGTTAAAGTATAATTATTTGTACCGAAGAAATAGAAACGAAAGATATATAAAAACATATGTAATGCAAGGGAGACAAATCTTTATCTATATTTTTAACAGAAACATAAAAAATTATCCAAAAGGCATCATAGTAAATTTGTTTCCTCTAAAAGCTGATTTATTAATTGCTAAACCTAATATCTAAACCTGCTTCAGTATTTACACATTCTTAGTATATAATATATTTCTTTAATAACAAATCAAATTTATTCTTAACTATTTAATCTTAACCCTTTGCGGACGAATGTCGCCGCTGCGACGACATTATAATTTGATTTCTAAGTCGAATTGTCGCCTCTACAGCGACAAACGAATAGGAGACGCCGATGCGAAGTTTCATCGACTATTTGTCTGTTTTCTATTTTATTTTCTGCCTAATTGTTTAGATATTTAATTTATAATCTCGTTTTATATAGAAATTATCCTCGACCTGCCACGAATCACAGTCGAAAGAGTGCTCGTCCGCAAAGAGTTAAATGTAGTTTATCACATTTTCAGAATGTTCTTCTCTCCGATTTGCTATGTTTAACGTTTGCATTGCAGATACAGCTATATTATACTTTAGCTGAGGTTTCAAAAACATAATAAAAAAATATATATATTTATGAAGAATTATGAACTGGATATTTTGACCACTTTGATAGGTAGTCGTAATGTTAATGAGAAAAAGAAGTAATGTACATTTAAATTAAAATGTAGCATATTTATTATAACATGGTTTTCCAAAGTAAATATTGCGTAAGATAACGAGACAAAAAAATTGCTCCACTTTTGCATATTTTCAGGATACATAATTAGATGAAAAATCCTTCTCTTAACTATCATTTCGTGACATTAACATCATTTAAGTACCATTTTAAAACGGCACAGTCATCTTCTATGTTTAACATCGCTCGTGTGAAATTAACAAGACAATGAAACCTTAAATAAGAAACAATAAATATAAACCTGTAAATAAAAAATATATCTAACTATTATTGAAATTAAAACTGTATTATTAAATTAATTTACAAAGATTTTATACAGCGCTAATGAAAGAAAAGATTTTAAATCAAAAATCGCATATTTTAAATAAAAGTCGAAAAGTCTT
>SMSQ01021248.1:0-17615 GCA_019453375.1 Ctenoplectra terminalis
ACAGAATATTAAAATATTATACATAATTTATATTTGCTAATTTGCAATTTTATTAATTAAAGATTGCAAATTTAAAGTTAAGATTAAAATTTATTAGAAATATGTTTTTATTGTATTCAAACCATAATCCAAGCCACGAGTGCGACTCGTGGTTGCAAGGCAGAGGGTTAAAGCGATTTTCAAAATTATGCTTGTACAGACCCTAGGCATCGAGTTAGGACGTCGTACGATCATTTTATGTATTATGTATTGTAGAAGTTGATTTCATAATTGTGTGATTTCATTAGTTTTTATTTAGTCACCCTTAGGTGTTCGCAATTACCTTATTTTCTCTTATATTTAATTATCACTGCAAATTGTGAGTGTTCCAAGACACACCTTTATTTCTTACGTATATAATTATAATTTGTATAATTTATTATTCAACTTTATAATTTTATTTTTATTTTTTTTCCATTAAGTATCATAATTTACGTGATACGATTTTTCATTTAATTCATGTAGAAGAAAATTATATTCCTTTCTGAGTTATATTTGACGAAATTAAAAGAATTTTGAAAAAAGATTCTTCGTTTTAGCACACGTTTCTGTAACTTCAACTAATAGTTTTTCACAATATACTAAGCGTTGTTAATGCAAGCAATTGCGTGCAATGAATAATGAAAATGAAAAATCTCGCGACCGATCGTTTAACTGTTAGCAATCAGTGGTCGGTAAACTGCAGAATAATTTGCGTTCGCGCAAATAAAACTTATTCAAGTATGCAAAAAAAAAAGAAAAAAACAAAATATGCAAAACAAAATCGTGCAGGATGTAGGTTGTAATAAAAGCTGATTCGTGGAACGTTGATAATATCATTTCCTATTATTTGGATTACGTGCACGATATAGAATAATACGGTATACATTTATCTTAAATTATTTACCAGTGTAAAAATACGTTTCTATCGCAAAATGTTGGTTAAATCGTAAAATATGTATCTGGAACAAATTTTATATTTTTTGGACAATCTTTTACATCAGAAATAATAATAATAACAAGAATAATAAATAGAAATTACTTTCTGTACGTTATTATTATTATTATAGAATACTGCATTGTATTCAATAATTATTTTGTTTCAATATTTTTTGTATTTTGGCTAAAATTAAAATAACACTTTTAAAATAGGAACTATAATTACCTTATTTTGACATTTCTTGTATTCTGGCTAAAAGTAAAATAATACTTTTAAAATAGGAACTATAATTACTTTATTTTGACATTTTTTATATTTTGGCTAAAAGTAAAATAACACTTTTAAAATAGGAACTATAATTACCTTATTTTGACATTTCTTGTATTCTGGCTAAAAGTAAAATAACACTTTTAAAATAGGAACTATAATTACTTTATTTTGACATTTTTTATATTTTGGCTAAAATTAAAATAACACTTTTAAAATAGGAACTATAATTACTTTATTTTGACATTTCTTGTATTTTAGTTCAAATTAAAATAATAGTTTTAAACACAGAGGAACTATAATTATTTTATTTCAACATCTCTTGTATTTTAGTCCAAATTAAAATAATAGTTTTAAATACATAGAAACTACAATTATTTTTTTCCACGCTTCTTCCATTTTCGCTATAATTAAAATAATAGTTTTAAACACAGAGGAACTATAATTATTTTATTTCAACATCTCTTGTATTTTACTCCAAATTACAATAATAGTTTTAAACATATAGGAACTACAATTATTTTATTTCAACATTTCCTGTATTTCGGCTAAACTTAAAATAATCCTTTAAACACAATAATTTATACACTTCGAGTTCTATAATACTAATTCCTGCATTACTCGAAATAGCGAATAAAAATCTCCTCCCAAGTACGAAGAATTAAAAAATAATTCAGTACACTATTCGCGAACAGATAAAAAGAAACAAAGCATTATTAAAGACATCTGAAACAACGAATTGATTTGTTTTCCCGACATTATAAATTCCAATCACTGTTAACACACCACAGTACTCAACAACAAAGATTATTCGCGGAACGAAGCCTACTGTTTCCGTTAAAAAAAACAAAGTCGACAACGACGCAAACATTGAACGTATAAAATCTTTCGTACTCTGAATCGAATCCACGCGTCACAGATGTACGATAAACTTTCAATTTTTATTCGATTCGCCCGGCGTTCCCCGCTTTTATTTACTCTGCGCTCCACGTTTTTCGCGTTGTACATGTCCATAAAGCCTAGCACTAAATATTACGGATCACACGGACCTATTCATCCCCGTATCTCGGAGAAAGGATCGAAACTAGGTTAAACCAACGAACCGGCTACGCGTCCAAGTGATCGAATCATACTTGTCGAATAAAAATGCCGTTCCCGTGGGCTCTTTGATTCGAAGCGAACAGTAATCGCCGTGGCAAGACTGCGTTTACCGATAAACCGTTTAGGCAGTTGTTCTAATCGATTCGATGGCAGCCGGACTTCCGGTACGTATAGCGACGCAAAGATAAAGCGAAAATGCGGTATGAAAGCGATCATTCGATTCATCGTCGAATTACACGGAGTTCTAATCCGCTTGCGCAATTATTGACTTTCGATCGAAAGTTCAGCGAATTCTGTTGAGCGAAATTGCCGGCCTGTTCCGTTGAACAGAAATTGATAGTACGTGCGTGTAAACCAGACGTGCAACGTTTCATCATTGGGAAATTAGAGGGCCGTTTGCTACGTGACAAAGGTGTGCTCTCGAGGCCCAGAATCCATTGTTTTCCGCCGATATTCTTTGTCACGAATGAAGAACGAACGCTCCTTACCGAATCGTCTTCATCTTTTTCGCGTTAAAATCGCTAAGTAAGGATGTTTCAGGCTGTTCTTTCAAAGGGATTGTTAACCCTTTGACTGCTACGAACGCACGTATGCGTTCATTGGAAACTATCGGTATGGACTACGGACGCATATATGCGTTTCACGATCGAACTGTTCATTGTGTGAGACAATTATTGCAGCATTCATTAATGTTTATTAGTAATTGGTGATCTTGATGAATAAACTGGATAAATTTTGTGTATTTGATATTTTAGGCTTTTATGGGTTTGTATATTTTTGAAGATAAATTCCATTTGTTTGCATACGGAATAAAAAGTGTTGCTTGGTGCTGCTTTTGGTATTTGTACGATATCGTGTGAGACAATTGTTGCAGCATTCATTAATGTTTATTAGTAATTGGTAATTTTGATGAATAAACTGGATAAATTTTGTATATTTGATATTTTAGGCTTTTATGGGTTTGTATATTTTTGAAGATAAATTCCGTTTGTTTGCATACGGAATAAAAAGTGTTGCTTGATGCTGCTTTTGGTATTTGTACGATATTGTGTGAGAAAATTGTTGCAGCATTCATTAATGTTTATTAGTATCTGGTAATCTTGATGAATAAACTGAATAAATTTTGTGTATTTGATATTTTAGTCTTTTATGGTTTTGTATAATTTTGGAGATAAATTATTGTTCTGCTGTTTCCGACTTGGTTAGGTTAGTAAGTAAAGAAACCTAGCTTAATGATGTGATAAATTCCGTTTGTTTGCATACGGAATGGAAAGTGTTGCTTGATGCTGCTTTTGGTATTTGTACGATATCGTGTGAGAAAATTGTTGCAGCATTCATTAATGTTTATTAGTATCTGGTAATCTTGATGAATAAACTGAATAAATTTTGTGTATTTGATATTTTAGTCTTTTACGGGTTTGTATAATTTTGGAGATAAATTATTGTTCTGCTGTTTCCGACTTGGTTAGGTTAGTAAGTAAAGAAAACTAGCTTAATGATGTCGTGTTTATTATTTAGAAGATTGAATAAAATCGAGTGTTAGAATCTGTATTCGTGTTTATAAAAGTTTGTCGGTTATTTATCTGGCTTTTTTATTTTATGAGATATTAGAAGGATTTATGAAATATTAGAAAGATAATTATGGCAGTCAACGTGTTAAACAATATACTTAAATTTTTCTGTGTATATTTTTGTTATACCAACAAAAACTGTATCGATTAGTATATCAAGAGGTCTTTTCAATTCTGAGAGCACCGTAGTGAAAGGGTTAATCATAGAGTGCTCCGCGGTCAAAGGGTTAAAAACGATTATTCTTTTTTTTTTTAATAATTTGTCGATAGAATAATTTAGGAACCATTTTTGTTTTTTTAAGTAGAATTTCGTTTAGAATTGTTAGAGATGTAAGAGATTAATATCCTTTTTAGTGGATGGCATTGGTATCTGTTTCTCGTTCAATATTTTGCATTTGGCGAAGTATTAAAGCAGCGAATAGCTATTACTAACATATATGAATACTAAAAGAAATCGTAAGGCAAGGGGTTAATAGAAGCGTGTTTTAATGCACCCATCAAAATGATCCAATCGAGTCTCGTAAATCTGGTATTATTTAACTTCAGAGAAATTACGTTTCGTATGTTGCGACGTAATAGTTGAACCGTAACGTCATTTTATGTGGAAGTATCTGATGTGTTTTGTACTGCTATAAATTGCAATTACGCGTTTGCTGTTCGTATAAATAGACTGTTAGATAATGAACCTTTTCAACCCTCTCACGAGTGTAATGAAATGACGAAGGATAAAAAAAGAACGATATAAAAAATATCGATCCTCTTTATTGCAACGTTTGTTGCATTTTAACCTGTTAACTGTGTAATTTCTTAATCGGAAACTTTTTCATACCGAGAAATAAAAATCGGTAAACCGGAAATAACTTTGTTTAGCTCGTTTTAATTTTTATAAACGCAACTACGATATATAACGTGTTCCTGACATTAAAAAAAAATTAATTATTACACCCAAAATATTATTATTTGCGCGACGTGTTAATTCATGTATCTCGGTTAAAAGCTTAATTACTGTATAAAAGAAAATTCCTATTTTCAGCTATTTATACGTTGTACGTTTTAATTAAGATACTTAATTGAGATACTTAAGTCCAGAGCTAAGGTCCCAGGCAGAAGAATTTAGAAAATTATATAAATTTGTCAGGTAAACAAGCCAGGCGATGAATTTTTCTCAGAAAAAAAGAAAAAAAAAAAAGAAAAAAACAATAAGATGAGACAGTCCAAGAATTTAGACAAAGTTAGACGAACGTGAGAAATAACAATAAATCTACAATTCTTAATTAAATTTTGAAACCGGTCGTTTGATTCGGGTTTGGTACGGTTATTGTTAAGATATAAAATTTACAGTATCCTATTCGATAGCTTTAGACAGTCTCTTTTATATTAAATTGCGAAAGGGTTGAAAAGAATGATAAAGATATTGAATACGATATTATCGAGAATAATATCTAAGGAGGTTACGTGGAGGAATGTTTAAATAATTATGTTCAAGACACTGTGGAAGAAAAATATATATTTAGATAGTCTTAGCTAGACAGTCTCTTTTATATTAAATTGCGAAAGGGTTGAAAAGAATGATAAAGATATTGAATACGATATTATCGAGAATAATATCTAAGGAGGTTACGTGGAGGAGTGTTTAAATAATTATGTTCAAGACACAGTGGAAGAAAAATATATATTTAGATAGTCTTAGGATGATGTGTACAAGACGGGCGCATGATTAGAACTAAGGAAAGAAAACAAGTAACAGCGCGTACATTCGTACCTGGGGTGTTCACAGGCATCCCCAAATCCTTAACCTGTTAAGTGCGGAATTTAGTTTTTAAAGGCCACCACAGGGTGCGGAGTTAAAATCTATATAAAATATATAATGTATACACGTCAAACGCAAGGTAAATGGTCCTACTATAAATTTTTACCAAAAATGAGGAATCATTATATTTTTATTAGTCAGAAAAATTAACAATTCGTTTCGGAATACCTTGTTCTTACGGTAAGCTTGAAAACCATGCCTGACGTGTATACACGTCGAACGCAAGGTAAATGGTCTTACTATAAATTTTTACCAAAAATGAGGAATGATTATATTTTTATTAGTCAGAAAAATTAACAATTCGTTTCGGAATACATTGTTCTTACGGTAAGCTTGAAAATCATGCCTGATTTATTGTGTATACACGTCGAACGCACTTAACAGGTTAATTGATGATCGTACCCTAAAGTGAAGGTCGCTAAGAAAAAGTCCGTTATTTTAATTTTTCTTTTAAGAATATAGAGTTTATACAAACACATGTAAAACATGGATGCTTTTAACAATATCGAAGAATGTTCGATCCGTTGGCATTAAAAATTTCTGAAAGGACTATCCAAACATAATTTTATGATAATGAACCCGGTAAATCACAAGAGCTATAAAATTGTATCATAAATTTATAGACTCAACTTTCGTGTGTAACCTGCAACATTAATAATTCTGTTTCTAAACGGTACATTAAATGTTAAATTTATTTGCTCCAGATGCATTATTTACGATACGTCTAACGTACATTGTTACTTATCACGGTTATTACATTTCGCTACAAACGATCGTGCGTGAAATGATAATTTCGTACATTTTCGATGACCGAAACGATTTTTTAATTCTCCAACAGAAGAACATTAATCTTCTGCTGTTGCCCGATCGTGAAATGAGAATTCGTGTCATAAATTTATTCCACAGTGAATAATAAAACGAGTGTGCCTAGAGGGTATAAAAATTAAACGTAAATTTTATAAATCTTTTTTACGTGACAAAACACACCTATAAAAATATATCGACCAAAAATTCGAAATCGCTAGGTTAAGCTCGTGAGTGATGGCCCAATTTTGTTTTTTGTTTTTTTAATCGGTACATTGTAAATTTAATTGATATTAAAATTAAAAATATACATTTGCTAAAGTAAATACATGTGGATTTATAATATTAATATTAGATCGTTTCATATGAAATGTTCTTTCATCAAATCAAATTTTCATCCTGCATAATTTTCTTCACAGCATCATGTATTTAATTAAAGTAATTACCATAAGATTTGCACACATTTTCGGACGATTAATTAATTTTATTGTCGTAGCTCGGTAAAAATCATCAGTTCTTGAATTTAGAAATTATTCGCACGCAGCTTTTGTAGTTTTTCGACTCAAAATAATTTATCGAGTGTTAACTTCGAAGAAACGAAGTTTCACATGAACCAACCTAATATTTATAATACTTCGGCATAAAAACAGCTGAAAACGTGGAATATTTTATAACCTACATAAGATCGAACCATCTCACTCCGAATTATTACGTGTATTGCAAAGAAAAAGGATTAAAAATTACGATTATTGGAATTTATAATTGTTAGAAATAAAAATACCAAACACGTATTTTTTTCTTTTTTTTTTATGTTCCATGAAACCGACCGGTTTAAAACTTTTATATATAATAGTTAGATAATGAAAAATAATCTTTAATTTTTTTTTATGAGTGTCACTCAAAGTGTCGTTTACCAAAACCACCCCTTCAAAAATTAACATATTTTTTTCTGTCCTTAATAGTTGACTTACGATTCGAAAAAAATATATGATGCACCACTAATACGTATCAATTTTTCCCCTTTTTTTCCATTTAATTAAACAATAACCGAGAAAAAAGATAGCAAAATTAAGGGTTGTTATCTCCGTATTACTTTTAAACAATCGGATAACGATCTGAAACTTCACAGAACGATGTTTCAGGCGAGCAGAATTCTGTGGCTCGGGTTTATGAATTTAACAGCTTTCACTAAGCCACATGTATTTAATGGAAAAAAATTGCACACAAGTTTAACTACGTAATAACACATCCACTCCTCACGCTTGTTCTTTTTCAACCACGTACATCATTCGTTCGTTTTGCAACGCTTACCTTCTTTTTTTTCCTATAAGTGACCTACATTACTGCCAACTTTTTCTTCTCCTCTAACCGTACTAAATAAAAACAAACCATTACACGCTGTTCAGCAAACAGTAACAACAAGAATTGGCACACGAGCCGTCTGCTCGTGTTTAGCTTGCTAGAATCTGTATTAAAACGTAGGAAACTGTTATCAGTACCTGCAATATTAGTTTGAAATTCTAAAAAAGAAAGAAAAAAAATAATTAAAGAATTCTATATCGGTACAAAACAGAAAGTGATTTCAAACTTGTGACCAATAATGTACACTATCGTCCATAAATAACCGAACGCTTGTAAGTTTTGAATACAATGTTTATCGAAATAGACTTTCGGTAAGATCTCAAAAAAAAAAATAAATAAATAAAAATAGTATGATTTAAGGTTTTCTGTGACGTTAATGATTAATAAAAAGGTAAATTTATTTTATGACTATAATATAAACTTTTCTCTATTTTAACCCTTTATGGCGCCGTGTGACTTCAGACTTACACACTCGTGTATTTATATTTAACCCTCTACGGCTGCGCGTGACTTAGAAGTTACAAACTAATGTATTTTGTATTTAAAAAAAATTTATTTTATTTAGTTATCACTGTGCCATTAAATTTGATTACCGTATTACCGTAGCGACACCACGATCCATCTACAGGAATTATTAATTAACACTAGAACTACCAAAGTGGTCAAAATGACCCATTCGTAATTTTTAACAGCAATTTTATAAATTCACTGTGGCATCTCAGAGGCAATTTTCCGTGATTTTCTGTTAAAAATGTAGACAAAGCTTTGTTTTCCTCCCATTGCGTATTATTTTGCATAGAAATTCACGTTGCATAGAAATTTGATTGCATTTTAAATGAAACAAAATTGGTATATTTTTACTGATAAAGGAATCACATTATGTAAAAGCATTAAAAAATAACAATAATTTAATTAAATTTGTCGTTATAGGGTGGGTCTCAAATAGTCACACCGTGACACATGGGTTCGCGAATGGTACTTATTAAAGCACATCCTTTAGTCGAAGTGGGACTAAAAATGTCCCATCATGCATTACGGTGCATCAAAAAGGTGGGACACTTTTAATCCCAGCGTGCCCCAAAGAGTTGACACGTTAACCACTTGCGCTGGAAAGACGTGCCACGCACGTCGTGATGCTTTTGTCACAGAATCGCCAACGACGCGCATACCACGTCGTTGGCGATTGTCGCACAAACAAAAACGACGTTTATTTTTAATCTGATCCAATTTTTATTCTAGATTTTTTTTGTTGTCCGGAGATAATATGACAATGATCATGAATGGATGATGGCATCATATGGATACAACAATAAATAAATTAAATATTCATATCTGTATAATTTTATAATCAATCGACGCTCTGTATTCCCTTTAAGAAACTATTGAAAGTTCTAGGTCGAAAATAAATTAGTTTAAAAAATATAAATCCTTTTCCGATTTCTCTAAGGCATCGAACGCTCTATGATGCTTCTCAGTCAGTTACGCTGGACCGTTCTGCTACACGCGTCGGTGAATTTGTCGCCAGCGCAAGTGGTTAACGCTGATATTTCCGTTTAGGCGTCGTTCGTTTCTGAAAACTGGCAGTATCAATTTTAAAAAATAATACCTGTTTGAGATACTCGTGGTCGAGCTTGGTCGATTTTGCACGTGGTGTGCCGACTAAAACTACTCGAAGGACCACTCCCTTCGCAGAGAGACGAAATAACTAGGTTCAATTCTAACTAATGTATTTACAAAGTTACTCCTCTTGTGGAGTCTGGTGTTGGTTTGCGTGTGTTTTAAGCGAAGGCTTACTGAATTCTGAAATCTACAACTATTTACAAAGCACACGATGCCTCGGAAGAGGTGCATCGGCGGGGATGAGGGACACGGATTGGTCAATTACAATTTTCGGAGTAAGACGTCGAAGGTGGCGAAAACTACGCGATTGGTGTATACAAAAAACAAAACTAACGAAACTACGCCTCCAAGTCGACGGTCACTCTCAAGTACCGATAGACCCTTGAGTGACGCGCGCGGGAAATCCGTGTCCCCTTAACAATACCGCAGCGGGTAGTAAATTTGGGAGACGCTCCGAAGTCGTTGAAACATACTAAACTAAACAAATGTGGGCAAATCTGGCATGCAGCTGATGAAACTAAACGAGCAAAGTGAAACTACGAAGAGCTAAGGTGCCCGATGGCCTCCTAGATTTATGACCACTTGTGAATGGAAAAAACTAAGTGGCTAGGCTACATTTGGCTAAAACCTAATAGCGCTGGCGCGAACAATACCTTTCAATTCATTAATGGATTCTGTTAAATCACATTAAACAAAGATACCACTTTCCTTCGCAATCTTCTACAATTTGCTTCTTAAATTCTTAACAATTTTGCGATTGCACTAATTGAATGTTTTTCAATTAGTATCGCACCACACAGCCTAACGTAAAGTCGACAAAAATCGGCGTGGCGTCTAACGTGTTAAACGTCAGATGACTTACGAACAAGAGTGTACCAATTTTATTCCACGCGACCTGAATTCCAGATCGAGAAATGATACGTGTTCTTTATTGTTCGGTTTTCTAATTTACTAAAATATTTCTCGATTTCTTGAATCAACGATCTCTACCATTTATTCAGTACGCGAATACATTTCGTGCCTCTTACATTTATCGCCTAACGGTGGCGTTTTTATTTACTGCGTGCTTTGCGCAAAATATAAGGCACGCGCAGTTCATAAATAAACAGGTTCTCGGAGTAGTGCATGTTATAAAGATGTTGCGTTGGATTTAATGGGTTGCCTCCGACAAAAGAGCCGCACTCGGTTTCCTTTAATATCGGTCTAAACACAACTCAACCACACGAAGGGGTGACTTTCTGAAAAAATATTGTATGTTTTCGAAGATATATAAGACCGCGAAAGAGTGTTGCGGAAATATAAATCAGCCGATGCCTGATATCCTCGCTGAGCGTACGATTTTATTCTTTCTTTCGCTTTTTTTTTTTACATTTCTTTCTTTCGTTTCTTTCTTTTCTTTTTTTGCGTTAGTCATTTATTGTCAAAACTGCTTTAAATTTATAGTAGCGCGTGATTTTTTGTGCAATTCTCCGAGCTATACGCGTTCGATGTTCGTTTGTTTGCATACGGAATGAAAAGTGTTGCTTGGTGCTGCTTTTGGTATTTGTACGATATTGTGTGAGAAAATTGTTGCAGCATTTATTAATGTTTATTAGGAACTGGTAATCTTGATGAATAAACTGAATAAATTTTGTGTATTTGATATTTTAGTCTTTTATGGGTTTGTGTATTTTTGGACATAAATTATTGTTCTGCTATTTCCGACTTGGTTAGGTTAGTAAGTAAAGAAAACTAGCTTAATGATGTCGTGTTTATTATTTAGGAGATTGAATAAAATCGAGTGTTAGAATTTGTATTCGTATTTATAAAAGTTTTTGGTTATTTATCTGGCTTTTTTATTTTATGTAATATTAGGAGGATGTGAAAGATAAAATGGAGAAATATGGAAAAGAGTATAATCAAATTTAATAGACTCGTAAAGAAATAGTACTTACTATATTTAAGAAATAATACTTCTCACTATATTTTAATGTATAAATAATATGATAAATTTTTGTAATACAGTTTTTTCGGGTATCACATACAGAAAAAAGCGAAAAGAAAATTACATTGAACAGTTTTTGCTCGCTATAAATAACAGTAAGTTTTTTAAATAATTTTTTCGGATATCACACAAAGAAAAAAGTGAAAAGAAAATTACATTGAACAGTTTTTGCTCGCTATAAATAACAGTAAGTTTTTTAAATAATTTTTTCGGATATCACATAAAGAATAAAGTGAAAAGAAAATTATATTAAACAGTTTTTGCTTGCTACAAACAACAATAAATGTAATATTATAAAATTACTTCCATCACCACTGACTTATCACTTTCGTGTCACAAATGCACACTCTATCGCGTTAAAAAAATCCACTCATCTTTTCATAGCTTTAAAATAATTAAATATTTTCAAATAAATTTACTCTACCATTTTTTTAATACAGAAAATACAGATATTTAGTGCTTGACTTCATACATACATATTATTCTGACTTAAAATAATTGATACTGTTTTTTTTTTTATTTTTAATCATCAATTTATTCTAAATATATATACTTTAACCATTCAGAAGTTGAATGGTGAGACTTAACGAGCAGACGCAGCCTTTCTCTGACTCGTAACTAAAATTTAATTACTATATAAATTTCAAGCGTGAATTATATTGAAAATATATAATACATTTTCACGTGTAAATATCACATTTGAGAATAATTAAATGATACTAACAACGCTTCGCGTTCTCTATATCTGCGTCAATCCGATCCTCCAACCCGCCATCTTGAATCGCGAATTAAATCTAAATTATCGAAGAGACGTCCATCGACTTTTCAAGTCATTCGAATAATTACGACCAACAGCGTACACTCGTGCCAGCTAAAAATAAAACTAAAACTAAAAATATCACAAAATACTCTACAAGTTCGCACATTTACGCGTTGCCGGGTTCCCTGCATCATGGCTGCGATAACCGGAACGCAACGTGTAAAAGCTGCATAAACTTCCATTAAACGTAAATGCGGGAATCGCGAATGGGACGCGGCGGGGCGTGGAATTGTTGCGAAATATTTACGATTTTGACAACAAGCATAACCATGTATCACGTGGGGACACCATAAATCGAGTAATCTCGGCGTCAACTCAATTCACGAGCCGCGACAAACCTGCAGAAACAGCCTACGTGTATACAGCGTGTCCCTGTATTGATGGTACAACCGTGGAGAAGGTAATTCTGCGCGAGAAAATGAGTCGAAAATAAGTCGAAAATGTGTCGAAAATGTGTCGAAAATGTGGAACAAATTTGTTTTTCATTTGTAGCTTTGTTTTCGAGAAAGTAGACATCGAATTTCCTTCGAGTTCTGTAATGCACGGTTAAATTCCACTGAAATCTGCACGATTAAATCTTAACGACTCATCCCCACTCTTCTCCCACCTCGAGCACCTCGAGCTCGACGAAACCTTGTCTCAGCTATATATATCAGCTCTCGATATCTGTTCTCTCAGTTTGTCGAACCGTGTTCGAATCAATTCCTTGTAAAAAAAAAAGAAAAAAAATGCTACCCTGCAGGAGAGAATTTCGCTGCTGACTAATGAAATTTTGTGGAATTTAACCGTGCGTTGCTGTACACATGCAGTTAACTGTGTCATGCTTAACACTAGAATTACCAGAGTGGTCAGAATGACCCATTCGTAATTATTCACAGAAATTTTATAAATCAATTAACCCTTTGCACTCGAGAGGTGACTCTCACTCACAACTTGGATCAATGCAGCGAATCGAATCGCGTAAAATATAATTATTTTATTTCAACTTTTCGTGTATCTTTACATTATACAAGACTTAATATTGAATCTTAAGCTCGATAACTTTGGTTCGTGGAATATTTTAGAAAGCACTCGTCAAAATCCATTCTCTGTTCCTCGGGACAAGTATCGCAAAAATGTGTCTTTCAAGTGCAAAGGGTTAAGGTACTTTAGAGAAGATTTTCCATGATTTTCCGTGATTTTCCGTGATTTTCTGTTAAAAATATAAGTAAACCTTTGACTCAGTTCCATTACATATTATTTTATATACCATCCAATTTTATTTCTTAGAAATAAGTATACTTCAATCTTTAACACCAGATTTACGGAACCCGTCAATTTGACGCAGTTCAAATTTCGCGCTCAACTTTAACAACAATCATGCGTGAGAAAAATGTACTCAAAATGAAATTTATATAGAAAAATTGACTAAATAAATTTCTGTTTATAGAAATCTATTAATTTGAAGTAAACCGAGCTAATGATATTACAAAAAATTTGTATTTCAATGTATCCATCAAAATGATCCAATCAATGCCCGTAAACCTAGTGTTAAATAATTTAATAAGTAGTTCTAGCGTTAAACGGATCTCGATGAAAACTCGTATGTCGCAGGCTCATGAATAATAATAAAGGATGTAATTTTTAAAATTTTCTTTATCCATGCAAAAATGATTAAAAATACTCACCGTGCTGCGTACACAACTGCGCTCTTCGAACTCAATTTTCGTGCGCGCGATTTTCTCGAGAACAAAGCCTCCAACTGTTTTAACATTACTATTCGATGGTTAGCAATCAAGCACGGTTAATTGTTAAAAAAAAATGAACTAACATTTTATAGAAATTTATTTAAATGTACTTGCCCAACGTGTTCACGCTCTGCTGTGTCGTCAAAAATTCTCTCTGCGGCTTCCAACCATACGCAAGTCATTCTCACTCGCGTACATTCGAGCAGGAATTTCGAACTGTGTTTCTAACACAGACAACAAAAATTTATTCCATACTTTCGACTTATTTTCTCACCTGCAATTTCCCCCTCCGTCGCTGCACTATCAATACTGGAGCACCCTGTATAACCATATATTCGTGCTCGCGTTTGTTTTTCCCAGTTTTTACGACGCGGACTCTCTCACGTTCCTCAGCGATACTTCGCTAGAAAAAAATCTATATTATTGCTGTATCCTTAGCGGGTCGCGGCCGCGTTAACGCAAACACTCGGCGGTGGAGCGAGCCGAAAATACTAGGATGGCGGTTGTGCTCGGGGAATTTCAACGAGTGGTTTCAGGGGAGAGAAAAAAAAAAAAAGAAAANAGAAAAATGTACTCAAAATGAAATTTATATAGAAAAATTGACTAAATAAATTTCTGTTTATAGAAATCTATTAATTTGAAGTAAACCGAGCTAATGATATTACAAAAAATTTGTATTTCAATGTATCCATCAAAATGATCCAATCAATGCCCGTAAACCTAGTGTTAAATAATTTAATAAGTAGTTCTAGCGTTAAACGGATCTCGATGAAAACTCGTATGTCGCAGGCTCATGAATAATAATAAAGGATGTAATTTTTAAAATTTTCTTTATCCATGCAAAAATGATTAAAAATACTCACCGTGCTGCGTACACAACTGCGCTCTTCGAACTCAATTTTCGTGCGCGCGATTTTCTCGAGAACAAAGCCTCCAACTGTTTTAACATTACTATTCGATGGTTAGCAATCAAGCACGGTTAATTGTTAAAAAAAAATGAACTAACATTTTATAGAAATTTATTTAAATGTACTTGCCCAACGTGTTCACGCTCTGCTGTGTCGTCAAAAATTCTCTCTGCGGCTTCCAACCATACGCAAGTCATTCTCACTCGCGTACATTCGAGCAGGAATTTCGAACTGTGTTTCTAACACAGACAACAAAAATTTATTCCATACTTTCGACTTATTTTCTCACCTGCAATTTCCCCCTCCGTCGCCGCACTATCAATACTGGAGCACCCTGTATAACCATATATTCGTGCTCGCGTTTGTTTTTCCCAGTTTTTACGACGCGGACTCTCTCACGTTCCTCAGCGATACTTCGCTAGAAAAAAATCTATATTATTGCTGTATCCTTAGCGGGTCGCGGCCGCGTTAACGCAAACACTCGGCGGTGGAGCGAGCCGAAAATACTAGGATGGCGGTTGTGCTCGGGGAATTTCAACGAGTGGTTTCAGGGGAGAAAAAAAAAAAAAAAGAAAATGTCGGAGAAACTCTATGCGAATCAAGTGGTCGCGTATGCAACCGCTCGCTCGCTCGTGTCTGCATTATTCTTTTACACCTCGTTTACGTTTAATGAGTCGAATGAACGCGGCAATTTACGGATCCGGATCCGTGTCGCTTCTAGTCCGTTCGCGCAAGCACGAGCGCGGATCGTAGTTAGCGGTAACAGGTCAAGTAGCGAGCTTTCGTGAAATTAATGAAAGGTTTTCACGTGCGAGAACCCAAGCTGGCTTGCAAACAGAGAAAGTCAAAGACTGTGTTCGTGTTTCTTTTCTCTCTTTTTCTTTTTTTCTTTTTTTTTTTAATGTGTTTTTTCGTTTGCCTTTCTTCGCTCGACCACTTCAACTTACGAGCGACGAAAATCCGCGGCCTATTTTCTGGATACGCTTTGTCCGCGTTGGAGCGCCAACTCATCGATCGGTTGAATCTCCAGCGGAAAGCTCGTTGATACACCGACGTTCACCTGTGGTGTACATTTTATCGCGATTATCAGTTTTATAGGATACAGTGAAAGAGGAGCACGTATGGAACTGTGCTTATTCCTCTTCGTGTCTGGTACGTGGCTTGACTGGATCTAGATAAGCGCAGAGCAGATTTATCGGTCTGAGACAGTTATGGTTGAGAATAATGGTAACAATAAAAAGACCGTGATGCGAGTAACCAAGGTTGCAATGAGTTGAGCTGGATAAGAGTGACGGTGTTGACCCTGGTACGGTCTTCGAATTCTTTTCGATTCAATATTTCGCTCTTGTTTCGCTAAAAAAGATTTTTTATTGGGTTGTCCGGAAAGTTGGTGCCGATTTTCGGTAGGTGTCATTAGAACTGTAGGAATCTTTAAACTAAGCTAANTATCGGGTCTCAGTACGACAAGAACAGGTCTGAATATGTCGGAATGATCGAAAACAAATTACACGCGTACATATTCTAAAGAGTGACACTTGACGCATCTTTGGACAAAAGTTTTGTTAGCATACATTCATTTTTGTTAGTTTTATATGCTGTTACCGGTAGAACTACCGACGATTAAAATAGACTTATTTGTAGCAGAGAAATCGAAATGATAAGTAATTGAAAAAATATTTATATCAGGGGTAATAATTCTTTGTGAGTATTTCGTTTAAAAAATTATAGAAAATCCTTAAAAGTGCGCTGCTGTAAATTTATAAAATTTCTATGACAAATTACCGGTAGTTCTAGTGTTAAATATGGAAAAGTTTTTCGCCGAAAAACCTAAGAAGTTTTGGAAGAATGGGATATTCGAGTTACGTGAGAGATGGAGAAAGGTTATAGAACAAAATCGATGCTATATGAAATAATAATATATCATAAAACATGAAATATCATGCATGCATTACTTATTAATAAAACGAAAGAAACTTTTGAGACAATCTAATAGAACAGTAGACCGAGGCGAATTATTCATCCCAATCGTATATATTACTATCACTAGAACATCTTCAAAATCGTTCTTCCTTAGAATTAAAAAGAATTGTCGGATTTAAATAAATAATAGTCGCAACGAGATAGAATAGGTACGCTTGCTAATTTTCAAATTTACACAACTACCCGAACTATGATTTATGTACCAGAATAATAACCACCGATTTGTGTAAAGGAAGTCTACTTTTCATTAAAAAAAAAACGGTGCAATCGAACATGGCAGCTGCGTTATTATAAAATGTAAGATCACGGAGAGTTCTTCATGAATTCACTTCTTAAGAAATTCAACTTTTTCTTCCTGCTCATTCTTCTTCTATTTGTAACCAAAAAAAGGGATGATATTGATATCACCTGTCCCAGTTGCATAATTCATGCTGTATAAAGATCTTATTCATATCTTCTCGTCCATTTAGGTCGACCTTACCTACCAATACCTTTTATAACATCCAAGAGATTAAAGATCAACCGCACAATGAATCCCCTCAAAGATTCACGTCGTATCAAGCGTTTAGAACAGAGCTGCAAGGAAGCTTAGCATAAAATCGAACGACACGAAGCAATGCAAACCGTCCGCTCCGAGAGTCTTCGATTCGTTCGCTTCGATTCGTTCTTCGATTGACGGATGCAATAATATTATTAATGTATG
>SMSQ01021250.1:0-12575 GCA_019453375.1 Ctenoplectra terminalis
TGTAAAAGAAATTTCTTTATATTTCTATAAGAAAAAAACCTTTCAAATAACAAAACAGTTCCATAAGTTTTGACGCTTATAGTCTTTAATGTAATTTTTATTACATTATTTAAGATGCACTACCGCTCGTAAATATCCGGACACTGATAAATTTGTCAACTTGATCCATTTCTAGTGATAATACATAAATGTTACTAAAACACGTGAATTAATATTTACTACCTTCTTAAGGAATCGACACATTGTAAATTGAAATTTTCTGTTAATAAAAATTTGTGTATTAAAGTGAAATACACGATTTGTAAAGGGACACTAACCATGGTGGAAGAATGTCATTATTTAACTCTTTGCGGCACAGGATTTCGGATAATAAAATAGACCCATGTTGCATAGAAATTTGATTGCGTTTTAGATGAAACAAAATTGGTATATTTTTATATTTTTACTAATAAAGGAATCACATAATGTAAAAACATAAAAAAATAATAATAATTTAATCGAATTTGTTGTTATAGGGTGGGACTCAAATAGTCCCACATGAATGGTACTTATTAAAGCAAATTCTTTTCCTTTAAGTCGAGGTGGAACTAAAAAAAAAAGACGAGACACTTTTAATTCTAACGTGTCCCAAAGAGTTAATCCATAGCTTAGCGATTAAATAACCCGAATATAAAGAACTTTTCAAATTACAAAACAGTTCCATAAGGTTTGACTCCTATAAATTTTTATGTCATTTTTATTACATATTAGCTTAGTAATTTATTCACAATATTCAACTTCATCCTATCATAATATTAAAATATAAAATATAATAAATAACAAATATAATATAATATAATAACAAAATTATAAATTACACTCTGTTTAAAATAAGCAAGTGTTCGGATACTATTGAGTGTTTGTACGTATGTGACTGATCCTGTAGCAGCATTTTCCTTCACGTTCGAATAATCGTCGTTTTATTGCACATAAGGATAAAGAAAGTGTCTTAAACTGACAATAAGACTGTCATACGAAGAACATTAGGCGTTAGAATGAGAAATGTTATATATTAATCTTTTCTTTCTTTTTCTCGTGTTAACCGACACTGATGATTATTATGGCCATTAGCAGGAAGAGCTAAGAGTTTAAGACAGCCTCCGAATTATTGTGCTAAATTCTTTTTCCGTTTCCTAACAGAGCAGTTGTTTGAGTCATTAGGCTTAACATTAACGGTGTTGATTTAAAAATAAATTCAAAGAAGAAGGAATTTTTTAAATGGTCAATTATGAATTTTGCGGTTATGTCATAACAAATAATAATATATTTTTTATACGGTATAGATATTTATGATACCGTTATTGTAATTTATGAAGAAAATGGTTTTTCTTCTCTTCAACAAATTCTTACCATTTTTTGTGCTACAATTAATTTTTTTCAGTGAAAAAAAATTATAAATTTCTACATTTCTAAATAAATCATTTCTTTCAAATATTTTTTTCATATCTTTCATAATTAAAAAGAAATATGGTCCAACCTTGTTCTGAAAAATTAATAAATAATGTACACTACCGTCCATAAGTCACCGAACACTTGTGAATTCCAAACAAAATGGTCATCGAAATAGATCTTTAGTAAGATCTTTAAAAAGTTCTCTGTGACAGCGTTAGTACGAAGTGTTCTAACGCATACGCTTGTTAATTATTGAGTAGTACATCGAAAAAAAAGGTACAGCATGCCAGACAGCATGTTAGTTGTTCTTTTATGCGTTTTCTCATGCGTTTTTCTGAATTGAAAAAAACAAATGTGTTTCTGAGCACGATCGGCAAATTAAAGGTGTGCGGCGTTAAACCTGCACACGTCCTAACCATCTCGAAACTAAATTCACAAGCAAATATTAAGAGGACCGGAAAGTAATGTCGTTTTTTTACATTAAATTCATACAGAAAATTTTTTAACAAGTTTTTATTTTTAATCAACGATGTAATTATTCTCGTTATCAACAACCTTTTGCCATTTAGTGTGCAAATTTTCAATGCCGAATCGACAAAAATCAATTGGTATTTGAGCAAAATATCCGAAGAACGCATTTTTGACATCGTTCCAAGTTTGAAAATTTTTTGCCGCTTAGAAAATGTTGTCGCGATCGGAATAAATGGAAATCCCATGGTGCAATATCGGCTGAGCATGGTGGGTGAAGCAATACCTTCCACCCTAATTCGTTAATTTTTTCCAGGGTTCGTTTCGCGCAGTGCGGTCTTGCATCATCGTGTTGCAGAATAACGCCTTTTCTGTTGACAATCGCCGGGCACTTTTCAATTAACTTCAATTTTACCAACGTCTAACGCACTTGGATAAATATCTCAAATGTTTTTAGTAGCAACTGTTGCGTTACTACCCCTGCGAAACTCAAAAAGCATACGATGCCGGATGTGTACCTCTTCTTGTATTTGGCTGGCCATTTTATCCTAAATTGGAAAAAAAATTTAAGATTCAATTATTTACGAGTAAACAAGTCACTCTAATCTTAAAATGTTGTTGACTCCCACAGTGTTCGTGGAGTCGATTATATAGCATCAAAGATGCCAACACGGTTTATGACAATAATAGATAATATATTTAATTCAGAAATTACAAGTTCCACTGTTCTATAGTTCACAATGGTTCTGATAGTTCTGATGCAGTTCTAGTACAGTTCTTGATCAATTCTAGTGCAGTTCTAATGTTGTTCACAGTTCAATTCTAATTTAGTTCTTATCCATGCTTGTTCAATTCTAATACAATTCTAATCTAATCGTAACAGTGACATTCCTTAAATATTAGACACCCTTGTTAGGCGTGTCGTCGCCAAGAGGGTGGGAGGCATGCTATGTCCAATAGTCAAAAATTCTGATGTCAAGAGAGGTGGTCAATGTCGCGCCCTCAGAGTTCGTACGTCAGTCCTAAGTCATATATAAGGGTTATAGATAAAAGTAATAATGATACACAAATGCATTTTTTATCTTTTCCATAAGTTTAAGTCCGAAACCGGATTATGTAATTGGTTTCCGATAAAATAAAATGGACAAGTATATTTCGAGATGTGAACTGTGAACAGGAACGAATTAAGTTCGTAAGTCGAGATACTTCTGTAGTACCAAATACGAGATATAATCAAATATCTTTAATACGATTCAAGCAACTCTCCTCTAATATCGCTAACAGTCAGTCCTAAGTCAGGTAGGTTCACAATTAACGGTGTCAGAAGGTAGCAGCTGAAATACACGTGCGTCAGTTCTTGGTAAAGATTAGGATACGGCACTTTGCTATTGAGCAGAAATCGAACATCGAAATATTGGCCAGTTTCTAGGTCGTAAAATAATAACATGCCAGATGTGAAAATGACCGTTCTCAAAAATAGCTAGGGTTCGTCCGTATCATAAATTAAGTCGTTCGCTGTCCTTAACAAATGTCTTTGGCACAACTTTGAAGTACAGGATGAGCTGATAGATGGCAATCGAATATCGACATGAAGAAAAACGACATTACTTGCCGGTCCCCCTAATATGTACTCGAAATGCTTATGTTCCCTCTCTCCTATCGCATGCATTCAATGGATCGTTAATTTTGCACCACACCGTAGTGTGAGAAACGTCGAACGATATTAGATCTCATTAACCGTGCTGAAAACTAATCGCGCGGCTCACAGGATGTCAGATTTAACGTATACGCTTTATAAAAAGTCTCGATAGCTGTCGAGATGAAATTGTAATCAGAGACTACGATCGACGTGCGCGTATGAACCGATTCGCGTGTCAGCCACGCGTGTCAGGATCAACAATAATTTATCTAAATCCATATACCAATACTGTACGTTCTTTCGATTGTGTTTTTAATTTGCAAACTGCGAGGCTGGTGTTCGATTTCAATTTCCGGTCAAATTGGAAAATTGTTTTCTCCATTCTCTGTCGGCGAAAAGTGAGCAATTATACATGCGGTTAAAAATTCAAGCGTAACGTATGATTAAATTTACGTTCGAATTTTTGGAAGGGAAGTGGAGAATGAATGAGTTATAATTTGAAAACAATTTTCTTATTATTAGTGCAATTTCATAGCGGTGTATCAGAATTGAAATCATTTAAAAATATTCGATGTAATTTTTTTTTGTTTTTTTTTTGTTTTGTAGATTCCCTTTATTATTTGTACCTATTTACAATAATAATTACGAACGGTTATATCATGACTGACGCCGCTTGGCTTCCGTTACATTAAACGGCAAGCATTACTGATATAAAAATTAAAATGGCTAAATTGAGTATGCGGAAGCAGAAGAAATAGAGAAAGGTAATATCTAAATCGTAAAAAAAGGAGGTAAAAAAATACAGTAGAGATTCGGCCTGACGTGTGTACGCGTCGAACACACTTAACAGGTTAAAAATCTCACAAATTATTGACCGTTCATACCTAACATCGAACACGGATGTATACACATCTTTCGATTCTGTATCGATGTTGACTCCCACAGTTTTCGTGGAGACGAATATTTAGCATAAAGATGCCAACACGTTTTATAACAATAAATATAGTCGATATATTAAGTTCAGTTCAATAGTTCACAGTGCTGGTGTGTACAGTGTTCAATAATCAGTTCTTAGTTCTTAGTTCTTAGTTCGTTGATTTCTCGATTCCGCAATTCTAATTCTTCTCAAGTTCTGATTCTAGTTCCCAAGTTCTAAAATTCTAATTCACCAGTTTCAAGTACAATTCTTCTTAACACATTGCATGCGGGTATATTTTGCCGCGGACTTACGCGTGTAGCGGGCGTCTTTTCGTAAATTTCGCGGGAGTTTGGTCATTCGGTAAAATCGCAATAAATCGATAATTGCTTCGTTTTTCTGAACGAAACTTTTTTTTATTTTACACGTAAACCTATGCTCTATGATTATTTAAAAAAAAAAACACCATACATACAACGCCCATCGTATTTATACGATACCGGCTTTTCAGCACAAATCTACTAAATACATACTTTTACGTGACCCGCATGCAATGTGTTAACGTGTTAAGCGGTAAATAAACTGAAGAAAAAGAAAAATCAAAGAAAAAAAAAGAAATCAGCGCACGTCGTGTTTCAATCGTTAGTTAAAGGTAAACATAGGACTAACGAACGAAGTAATCGTTAACAAGGAAACTGTGTGACTGACAGGCTTCATGGTATATTCGACAAGTTGGAGAACAGGCCAGTGACAGACTGCGAAAAACGTAGAAGTAATTGCCCGCATGCCAAGTGTTAATAGTAACAGAGACAGTTCTTAACACTAGATTTACGGAACCCGTCAATTTAACGGATTTCAAATTTCGCGCTTAAGATTAACACGTTGAGTGCTACGTCACCCATCGGTGGCTGACACTGAACTTTCCGTTTAGGCCGCGTCAACCACCGATGGCTGACAGTGTAGAGTATGATATAAAACTAAAAAAATTTACATTGTTTTAAGTAATTACTGAAAATTTATTTAAAATTTACTTAATTTTTATTCATTACAGGATTATATCATTAAGGCATTTTAATGGATTTTATTGAAACACGGTAAACATAAAAACGGTTGTCCTTCGCAGGTATCACAAAACGCAACTCGTTTAGTCATTTTTCTGGCCATTGCTCTACCATATCGTGTCGCATTTTTTTCATAACACGATTCACAATATTTTCGCACTGCAGAGACGTTTCCAGGTTTTTTCTTTTTGGTGTTTGTGTCGTTGTTTTTTAGAAATTGTTGCAATAATGTCAGATGGAATGTCTTTTTCTCGGCAACTTGTAAGGTGCACTGTTCATTTTTTTATGACGCGTAACGCGTCGAATGAATGTCTATAAGCATTTCATTCTAAACGTAAATATCTTCTATTACGATAAGAAACAATGGCCCTAATATATTTACACAGCTGTATCGAGTAAATTTCAATCAGTTAGTAGTGCGCTTCGCATTGCTATATCGAAATACCAGCGCTTCTAAGCAGGACGCGCGGCCTGACGGGGATTTCCTTAAGAATTCGCGTGGCGCTCAAAGTGTTAACAAGTACACGCGGGGAAAATGTACATTAAAAATGAAATTTATATACGAAAATGTGTTAAATATTCCTCCAGTGACAACAATTTGTTAATTTAAAATAAAATTAACTAATTTTTGTTAAAACAAAACTGTGTTTTAACGTACCCATCGAAACGATCCAGCTATGGTCCGTAAATCTAGTGTTAATTACTAGACACCCTCGTGTCGTCACCAAGAGGGTGGGAGGCATGCTATGTCCAATGAGTTAAAAATTCTGGTGTCAAGAGAGGTGGTCAATGTCACGCTCTCAGAGTTCGTGCGTCAGTTCTAAGTCATATATAAGAGTTATAGATAAAAGTAATAATGATACACAAATGCATTTTTTATCTTTTCCATAAGTTTAAGTCTGAAAATGGATTATGTAATTGGTTTCCGATCAAATAAAATGTACAAGTATATTCCGAGATGTGAACTGCGAACAGGAACGAATTAAGTTCGTAAGTCGAGATACTCCTGTAGTACCAAATACGAAATATAATCAAATATCTTTAATACGATTCAAGCAACTCTCCTCTAATATCACTAACAGTCAGTCCTAAGTCAGGCAGGTTCGGAAGTAACAGTTTCAGAAGGTAACAGCTGAAGTACACGTGCGTCAGTTCTTGGGAAATATTAGGATACGGCACTTTGCTATTGAGCAGAAATCGAACATCGAAATATTCGCCAGTTTCCAGGACGTAAACTAATAACATGCCAGATGTAAAAATGACCATTCTCAAAAATAGCTAGGATTCGTCCGTATCATAAATTAAGTCGTTAACACGTTGACTGCCACAGTGGTCATATGTGACCGGAGATTGTTTCTCCTGTAGCGCCATGATGGTCATCGTTGACCAGAGTGGTTCAAATGTTTATACTTGTAAAAATGAAATGAAGATTGATAGTTAATGAATTTTGAACATCATCATCGCTATTAGAGAATACTTAGAAATAAAGCGTGCACTAGTCAACGATTAAAAATTTTTATTAGAAGATTAAAAATGAAATTAATTTTTGTCGAATCTTCTATTTACCGGTGTGGCGTCCTGAGCCATGGCGTCAAAGCATGTGATTTTAACGTGACAATCAACGTGTTAACTGTCCTTAACAATCGATCTTCACGGATGGTTTCTATTAGCATTATAATTAGGATTTAATGACACGAAAATTTTCGTAACAATGAAATACCTGTCATTCGAATAGCAACGAAATTTGAAGGTAGGTAAACACCTATGGCCGGTATATCTTCCGATTCTGTATCGATCTCCAAGGTTTCAACGAAATCCTCGAGTTACACTGCACGCGTTCCCCTTACAAGGCATCCGTTCGTTTAATTGGTCCATACTTTCAACGGATCGCAACGAAACAGTTTCGTGTATATTCTCGAGAGAGAAAAATCTCGTCTTTCGCAACGTTATGGGTCGTGAACGGTAGGAAAACAACGATACACGTAACTAAGCGCGGAGTGTTCTCGAACGTTCAAAGGGGATTTAGGAAAGGTACCTTCGCAGATACCTACTCGATGAGGATTAGGAAGTGATTTGCAGGCGATTCCCGATAGCGACGGAAACACGAAAGCCGGAATTTATCGCGATCGCAGAGAGTTCTCGTAGTCATGAAGTTTCGAGGGGTGTTATCTCGCGCGTGCACCACCTATGCACGAACTATCAGTTTTCATGAACATGTTTATGACGCAAATAAGCGTCCTACCCCTCTGACCCCTCGAGTGTTCCAATCAGAACATATGTTTCGTGATGCTCATTAACCTCGTTCCGACTTGGCCGTGCTTAAATCTGTAAACGGGGCAAAGTTACCGCCAGCCACGCCGGTGAAATGTGTTTTGTGTATCGAACACACTTCCTTTCGAACGGGTTCACAGAGATAACGCTTATCACGGAATTACAAAGATTAAACGCGCATTCGTTTGCATTGGTTAATTTTGAATTGGAATTTTGAAAGTACCGCCTGGATGACTATTTATTGGGACGACGTAGGCCGCGCGCCGTTTTATCGACGACACTTCGTTGCGCGAGCGGGTTGGGAACGTTCCGTCAATTATTTTTTTTTATCTAATGTACAATTTATTGGAGGGGTCTGTAATTCATGTGCGCTCAAACGCACGGGTGAGCGTGCATTGACCCTTTGCCCTGTAACCACGAGTCACACTCGTGGCGCCGATTCTGGTTAAAATACAATAAAAAGACACAATATTTATGATAAAGTTCAATTTTTAATTTAACTGTAATTTAAATTTACAAGATTTAACCCTTTGCATTCCGCGCCATTCTCGACGTTGGCTACCAGCTACTCCGCGCCACTTTGTGGCAGAAACGGACATTTTCAAGCTCTCGTATTATTTTGTATGGCTTTGGAACTAAGTAACTTATCATGATGATATTGGACTTATATGAATTGGTTGAAATCGAGAAATGTATTGTAGTGTCGTAGTTTTAAGAACTCGTAGTTTTAAGAACTCATAGTTTATGGAAGGCAATAAAGGCGCAACGAGACAGGGACCGGACCCAACGGACGGACGATGGGTCGAGGCGGAGGGATAGTTGGACTGAAGGGAAAGCAGGGTTGAACGGGGAGAGTTGGAGAAAGCGTAGGACAGTGTTGATGAGAGAGTTGAACGGAACGTGGGAGTGTGTTGAACGTAGAGTAGAGTAAGAAAGAGTTGAACATAGATAGGACAGTGTTGAACCGAGAGTAGAACAGAGTGCTGAGAGAACGTCAAATGAGAGTGTTGCGTAATTAAGGAATTATTGTAATATTAATAGTCTATTATCGCGCGTCACAATCACTTACCAATACTCAATTCTGAATAATTAAATATTTATAAACTATATTTAAGTAAAAAACTCTATAGTATATTTATAAAAAAATCAATATTTTATTTCTTATTATTTTTTACAGTATGGTAAGTTTTGAAACACGCCCTAATATGCATTGCAGGCTGATTATTGCACGTTTGGCAATAATAAGTGGTTCGACGCCTGCCACCAGGTGTTTTCCTGTTGGAACAAACTATGCAATCCTGTTTTCTTTGTCCCACATCGGGAATATGTAGTTTATTGTTTAGTCTGACGTCTTCGAAAGATGTGCATGGACGCGAGCACGCGTCCTTGTACATATCTTAGTAATTTTACGATATTTTGATTTGATTTCTTGTGCCATTTCAAGGTAAAACTTCAGGGAAACATGAATGTTTCAAAAAGTTGCGCTGAAATAACTCAATTCCCCGTAATCACTAATAAACTTGAATGTCCCCTGAGAGGGGACATCGGAGTGATAAGCTAGAATTACGATGTCCCCTGAGAGGGGACAGCGGAGTGCAAAGGGTTAAAATTAGCAAATACAAAATACATGTAATATTTCAATACTTTGCGTTTGACGGAGTGTCAAAGACGTGAATAATTATTGCTAATATGCGTGAAGATTGAAGAAATGGTAAGTCAAGGGTGTACGATAATCTGTATCGCGATCCAAAGCAACTGCTTCGCCGTTGCGACGATTATCGTTGCGCCCCCACTAACTTAATACTGGGAGGGCTAGTTCAATGAGATGGTATTTGAAATTGATGTTTGAAGAAGTCAACGCAAATAAGTTATATATTATTTAATGAGTAGTTGATGCTGAATTGTACAGGTTTACGATGTTTCGATGTATATTGGTGTTTTGGTGTTTCTTCGTGGTTTGTTTTAGTATGCTGCTGGTGTTCTACTCCCCTCTATGATTGTAATGTGACGTTATGGTGATATTTATATTCTAAAATATGTGATGCTGACTGCTGATTGGTGGGAGTTGGAAGGGAAAGCGCAACAAGGAATTGGAAATAAAGGTTGCTGATTCATTAGGTTGCTGAGGAGTTCGGTTTAGGATTTTATGGTAGGTCTGATTTAATTGGTTTATGATGGTTTATTGTTCGGTGATGCGACCGAACAAAGGGGTTAACGCGACCATATTTTAATTCCTGAAATTTTTAAGGAACAGGTGCCCCGTGTGTTTAAGTACATTTTATTTGGTTGAATGTATGAGTGTATAACGATACACGCATTTTCTGGGAACCGATCTATCGTGTTATAGGAGGGTTACCTGTACTTAGGGTAGCGTAAAATTGAATGATGTATTGTGATCGTAAAAGAGCACTCATCGCATCGAAGAAGTAGGGCCTTTGAGAAAAGTTGACAATGTGTAATTTTGAAATGATTGAACTATGTTGTGTAACACGAAAAAAAAAAAGAAATCTGTTACGATATGCGATCACGATACGCGGTTCAGCCTGTATAAATCGATGATTCGTTCAACAATTTATTAACTAATACTGCAGGAACGAAGTAATTTTTATGAACAAAGTGTGATACGTGAAAGATAGGAATTCTGGGAATGCCTGTGGACACCGATGTACCCAACCTGTAGCCGTATATGTAATCTGTACGTACGCGCATGTATGTGTGAGAGTGAATCTTTTTAGAGGAAAATACTGTGTGATGAATGAGAATTTTAAAGGGAGAAGGGTGTTTTATAGAGCGTAGCGAGTGGAGTGTGTATATCCAGTGAATTTAGGGAGAATGAATTTCATCAAAAACAGAGACTCTTATGTTAGAGTTTGTTTTATCGTTGATACCTGTTTAATACGTATTATATTAAAACGCGTGGACGTATTATGCTAATAACAAACCACTTTAGATAGAATAAGTTAAAACAACTCTCTTTGGTATTTTTGAAAATATTTTCTACAACGTTGTGCACGGTATGTCCGGTTTAATCGTATACACACTGTTCTTTGTTTGACTGTTTAAGATTCAGAAGAATGTTTAGGACAAAAATTATTTAATTTTATAGGGGGAATTTAATAAGATGCATTACCGCTTGTGAGTATCCGGACACTGATATTCTAGTGATAATACATAAATATTATTAAAACATCTAAATTAATATTTACTACTTTCTTAAGGAATCGACACATTGTAAATTGAAATTTTGTGTTAATAAAAATTTGTGTATTAAAGTGAAGTACACGATTTGTAAAAGGATACTAACCACGGTGGAAGAACTTCATTATTTAACTCTTCGCGGCACAGGATTTCGGATAATAAAATAGACCCATGTTGCATAGAAATTTGATTGTGTTTTAGATGAAACAAAATTGGTATATTTTTATATTTTTACCAATAATGGAATCACATAATGTAAAAACATAAAAAAATAATAATAATTTAATCGAATTTGTTGTTATAGGGTGGTAATATCATGGGTTCATGAATGGTACTTATTAAAGCACATTCTTTTCCTCAAGTCGAGGTGGGACTAAAAAAAAAAGTGGGACATTTTTAATCCCAGCGTCAAGAGTTAATCCATAGGTTAACAATTAAATAACTTGAATATAAAGAACTTTTCAAATATCAAAACAGTTCCATAAGGTTTGACTCCTATAAATTTTTATGTCATTTTTATTGCATATTACCTCGGTAATTTATTCACAATATTCAGAATATTACAAATAGCTGTGACAATAACGATTAAATAAAAAAAATTATAAATTACATTCTGTTAAAAATAAGCAAGTGTCCGGATACTTTTGAGCGATAGTGTATTTCTATTTCTTTTCGCATTTTTGTTTAAAGAGGTATCACTGCTAACGTAATTTTTTTTAAATGGAATTATATATTTTTATTATCCTCAATTTATTATACTTCTGAGATGCATTCAACGATGTCTATAACGACTATTTTTTATTAATAATATATCTATAATATTTATTAATATACTATTAATATACTATTTATAAATATCAATAATATTTATAAATATTAGTAGTAAGCGTAGTGTCTATTCTATTGTTTACCGTCTCGCGAATTTTGTATAGATTATCGAAGTTAACGCTTACTACTAATATTGATAAAAATAGCACATACTTTATTAACCCTGCTACGATTCTCAAATTTTTTTTGGACTCAACGCTTTCATTTCACTAAAAGAAATTCAAATAAAATAATTTTTCTCTAAATGTGTCGTTAACTTAAAATTGAAACAAGGACGTTCGCATATTGACAATAAGCTTTTTATATATTTCTAAAAATTAGAGAATTTTTTAACCAATTGGAAAACTCAATTGAGTAAAAAATGACTTAAAGACCGTAGGTTGAATTCGTCTTGAAAAACGTAATAAATTGGCAATAATAAAAATATATAATTCCATTTAAAAAAAAACTTACATTAGCAGTGACATCTTTTTAAATAAAAATAAAGCAAGAAATAAAAATATCTTATTTAAATTCCCCACATGAAACCAAATAACTTTTATATAATACATTTTTGTTATACTTTAAACAAGTAAGAAAATAATAGCATATATACGAATAAATTGGACATACTGTATAATATGTAAGTTCATTCAAGCTTTTTTTTATCGTTACCTGTATTCATATTCGCGAACGATTTGTGAAAATGTAATTTTTAAATCGTTAGTTAAAATCAAGTACAGTCAACCCTCCTGTAACGCGGTGAGTGCGTACCGCGTTATAT
>SMSQ01021251.1:0-56167 GCA_019453375.1 Ctenoplectra terminalis
TTAACTACTATTAAAATTATAAAACACATCGGCCGTGTTTTGGCGTACGACGAACTTCCATCTCCGTGATGCATCGCAGCTGGATGTTCCTCTGCAACAGAAATTTTGTTCGAATCGTATGAAAAGCTTTTCTGACTTTAAATCGGCCAATTTATCTACGCCACAGTTCTCCTTTCTTTTCCTTTCATCGATCGGTCTCTGTTTGGTTCGAAAATATCGCGTTATAATAGCAGCATAAGCGCAACGATTCGAACAATTAAGAGAAAGATCGCAAACAGACGTTTGCGAGCGGATCAGTCAGGACGATGAAGGTGATAAATCACCGTCGTGCACGACGTGTCGCATCGATCTGCATTCGCGTCAGGTAAGGCCGTGCAAGCCATTGTACCAAGCAATTAACGCTTGAAGTTGATAAATAACATACCGGAAACTTGGCTTAACTTATTTCGAATTATCGTTAAATCTACGCGTCCGCTTTCAGCCGGTGATAAGGTGCACCCTAATAATTTACCGACTATAGACCAAGCAATTATTTCTATGTTACTTTCCTTACTCCCTTTTCAAGCAAACGGTTACTTGAAACGATATTCGATTATCTTAAAAGGAAAATACCATAATGATATTCCGTTTAAAAATTTAAATCGTTTCTTTCGATTCGAATCAAAATCGGATTTAATCAATTCTATTTCACGTATTAAATTATACAGACTTTATGGACAGTCCGAAGCGTACAGCGTTAATCACACAACGATTCGTTGTTTGATTTGGCGCCATTTCCTCGCCATTGAAGTTGGTAAACCGTGTCAATTTCGCGCATCGAATTCACCTGACGTCGCGCGGAATGTACTGGTTTCAACGAATTGAAACGCGAAACACGGTCCGATCGATCTCGACAACGTCGATTCTAGGCCAGGCCGGTACACGTTCCGTCTTCGAAGTTCAGTAAAATACATCTGTTCGGAACGAGTGAAGTTTAAGAAAAATTTTTATGCAGATTCGTTGATCTACTTGCTCGATACTTATTATTGATACGACGGTCTCAGGATACGTAAGTTTCGCTACGGATTCAACAATTCTGCGAAAAAATGACTATTTCTATAGAAACGGTAACGAGATTACGCGATCCATTCTTGAGATATTCAAAATGGCTGAACACTTTTCGGACAGACCACGTATTTGGAGGGTAATTAATCAGTGCGGAAGGGAAAAATCAACGAAGGAGTTCGAAATATTTCGTAGCACTTACCGTTAACAACGTGCACCTTGATTATGCTGGGATTCGCGTTGCTCGGCTCGCAAGTATAGATCCCAGAGTCGCTCGGCACTGCTTTCTGGATCATTAAACGACTCGTCGTTTCGGGACCTTTCTCCGTCACTAGGCTGATACCACCGCGCGGTGAGTCGAAATTAATTACCTGAACCGAAAGATAAAACCATATTTATCGGAATTCGTGTACATATTCGCTAATTCCCGGCCCGCTTCGTCCGACCGAAAAAGTCTTGCTAAATTTTTTGTCAAACTTTACACGAATTCGCCGCATCGATCTAAAACCTTTTTCGTATAGAAAATTAAAAACTATTGTTCAAACCTTCAGCAATATTATGCTTCTTATGCAATCATTTTTAAAGTAAAAACTAATACTGTTAAAAGAAATGAAGTCGAAGGAGATTTCGCTACTCTTCTGGATTAGGTCGGGATTACTTCTCTGCATGCTGCTAAAGAATTGCATTTATTCGCAGCACACAAAGCGTACTGGATTTTGTAAAGAGACACTTGTAAGCCGAGAATAAGATAAAGTCGCGATACATTCGTGTGAGCTGAATGGAAGCGTATAACGGAACAGGTATCCCTGTTTTTTGTTTGGTTTAACGCGCGCGTTTGCCAATGTTGGAAAAATGTTATTTTACACGAAAGGGATCGAGAGAAATTTTGCGTTCTGGAAAACTGTATAAATAAATTGTATTTCTTCTTTTCGTTTTATATCTATTTCTATTTTATTCTTCCCGGATTCTTATTTGTCCGATTATTTGCTCGTTTGGTGAATACAATATTAAAAATGTAATTTACAAGGCCGAGAAGTTTAATTAAAATTATAACGGCTCTGAGTTTTGAAAATTGACGCTAGGAGACGCTAACAATGGTACGCGAGAATAATTTTTACTTATCCTGCAACAATTTATCGTTAAACTTGTTAAGAAAGATAAAAGATTGAAATTACTATCCTATCGATTAAAGTATGCTTTACGATGAGTTTTAGAACGTTGTTAACAAATATTGGTCGCCCTAGCGTTCCAAATTGTGTCGTTTGAGCGCCAACGCCCGGTCGCATCGAAACGTAACGGTTCGGTGCGGTTTTGTGTTTGATTATGGATTATGATCGGTTGATAGCTCGCACACGGTTAAAAAGGAACAATATCGGATCCCTAGGTACGTCCAACTTTTGGTTCGCAATCATTTCCTCAAAGGTATACCGCGACTGCTTTCTCGTGTATCCGTAGAAACTACCCCTTCCCTGCGGATTTTTGCACCGCGGTGTAATACCTTTGCCTCGTACGAAGACAAAAGGTATTTTGCTCGCAGGTTCGCGAGAAGAATGGTAAAAAGATAGGTATATGCGAGCTGCGTTTCCCTCGACGTATCCCCCTTTGAGTCGGCACAAAGAACCCTGCGAGCACGTAAAATGAACGGCGAATACCTGGCTTACTTTACTCGAGCCACGCATTAACTCTGACACCGCACGTTATATTATCACCTTACACGAGTTTGCATTTTGTTAACTTCTCGCGAGTCAATTTATGATACGGCTAAACTTTGAATCGAACCGATGAGAATCGAAAGGAATGCATCGATAAATTTCTAACTATCCTAGGAATGCTCACCTCGGTGTTGTGACTCCACTTCATCATCGGCGGTGGTTCTGGAGCATATTTTACGACACAAGTCAGGTTAATGGTGCTACCTTTGTTGACGAATAGATCGGGAGCTCCGATGATAATGGTGATAGGCTCTGAAACGGAATTTTCTCTTTTTAAACGATTCGATCGATTTTTTTAAAGGTCTTTGGTATTATTGTACGATACGAGTCTATGTGTTTCATTTTTTTGCATATTTTTTAACATTATAATTGAGAAGACACATTGACCGGTAACCATGCGAAAAAATTTGTTCGATATTTCTGATACCGTACGCGTGCAAAGTTTTATAACTACGAATGTTACGGTGAAAAAGAGACCGAAAAGATAATATGGGAGATGGATAAAGTAGGACGACAAGATATACATAATTTGATACGAATGTCTGATATTTTTATCGGTCCGCGAAATATAGAAGCGAGAGCATTAGGTAACGTTTTCAGGTCAAGTCAGTGTGATAAGATCCTTTCATTTAATAGAACGGTCCGGTTAGGATATCAGAGCAGTCATTAACGGTATACCTGGGAGGATATACGAGCTCGAAGACGGCCTGGTTTTTACCTGCTTCGTATGCCCGCATGAAATCTTTGCATGGATTTTGTACGTATCCTCGATTAACCTCTTTCGCGCCGCTTGGACTGGATTTCAAACACATTGATCATAGATAGACGCGCTTACGTTTTATTCACTTTTTCTTTCCTGGCAACCGCGTCGCTTCAATCTTCTGCGCAAAAGCTATCTTTGATCCGTTCAAGTATCTTTTTTCTAAACTTTTCTAGACCACCGCGTTTCGGATGGTCTACTTCTAAAGTATTTGGTTATATGTACCCGGTTGACGAAGCAATGCGTTTAAAATTCCCTTTGGGATAAGATACGATCGTGTTTGTTGTGACAAGTTATTACTGCGTGACGTTAATGGTTCATTTTAATAAGAGAATAACGTATCGAAATCAGTGAAATAATTGACCCACATATTGTACGCTTCATTAAATCGGTCAGATATTGGCATTAAACGCAAATGCGAACACTGCAGCGCTTTCGTATTTATGATGCCCTCGAGACACGCGTCAATTTTGAAAACGAATAATTATCGCATTCGAATCAAAACAAGTTCTCTTGTACAATAAATTATCGACCACGAGTTGAAAAATCTATCGGACAATCTTTGAACGGAATAACCCGATTAAACGTAACGAGATTACAGCACAATTTTGTAGCTTCGTTAAAGCGTGTACTTTTGATACACGTATAACGAGCATGCTGCGACACTTGCAATTCCTTAATATTTCTTTCGCGTGTTTCGGTTTGCACGAGTATTGTTCGCTCCGAGATAACGAATACGTAAAATCTCTAATGGTCAGAAATGATTGGAAGTTGAAGATTATTGTTGGATCGTTGGATCGTTGGATCGTTTTATCGTTCTGTCGTTCTATCGTTCTATCGTTCTATCGTTCTATCGTTTTATTCTTCGATCTTTCGGTTCTCTCGAGCTTACCTACTATCGTTAAATAAATGAGATGACCGATAGGTGGTGTCGTTGATATTTGGCACTCATAAATTCCGGAGTCCTTACGCTGGGGATATCGTATCCTCAACGTCCATTCTTCGGTGTGAGGAAGGTGCAAAGCTTCGAAACGTTGGTCGCTGGTGTAGGTGTAACGACCGAGCGTTAGCAGGTGTATATCTCGATGCCTTATCCAGGAAACCTGCAACAAAATATCGCGTTAAAGTTTCATCGTGGCGAATGTCCAGAAAATAATCGTACGAGGATGATTTTCACGAAACATTAAAAATCGAAGACGAAGGCTGTCGTTCCGTCTTTTTCGAAACGCGAATCGCAAATTCTTTTTTGTCAATCGAAGAAAGAGAAGGTAGGTCGGACTAATTGGTCGTGATAATTTTTACGATTAACTCGATCAAGCAAATGTCACTCTCGATAGAATCGATTGAAACAACTCGATACGCGGATCGCGGTTACGCGCGTGTTGCGCTAATTCCGAGGTTAATTGTGGGACTCTCGTATATGTATGTAATTAAATCAATAACTTGTCGACAATATCAATGAACCGTGAACGTAATTTCGCGAAGCGCATTCTCTCGATTTCCATTTACATCTAATTCACCTTACCCATTTTCTCGGCCGATGACGCATATTGCGTTTTATAAAATAAATTTCTTTTGAAACAGATTTAATAATCTTTTAGTATTCTACAAAAAAAAAAAAGAAAAATTATACTATAGATAAGATAGTATAATTAAATATCGATAAGAATAGCAATATGCATTGTCCCAATATATGTGCAATATTCATATCTGTATTAACAAGTACAACAATCGTTGTTATGTTAGAAGAATTTATTTATAGAACATTTACGCTACGCTAAGGCTATCGGTTAAAAATCGACCAAGACGTCTGCGTCGGTAGAATAATTATAAAAGTAGCGGTTTATTCCATTTGAAATATGTTTGATGATAATTTTCAATGATTTTCGAGGCAAAAGAAAAAGAGGACCATCCGTTCGATTATCAATATTCGAAGGCGTTTCGAGTGGTTGTGACAAATGGAGTCGGCTATGCTAGGTTTATTCTTGAATAGGTCTCGACGAATCGTGTGGAGTCTTGGAATTAAAGGAGAAGCGACGAGAGAACGAATAAGTAGGGAGTAGCGTGAGATGACGTGGCGTAGAGGATCTTTTCAAGGATATTTCGTTTCCTCGGGTGCTCCGTCACAGGTGGATAAACCAATTTCCCGTAACGGCGACTCTATTCCGCTCGAAGCGAGTGTGATGTCATCATGGAAATTCGGTATTGTCCCAGCTCGGCCGCGAACCTGGCAGTTCTCGAGATGACACCGGTGTGTCATCGGCATTAGTCGCGGCATTGTTTGCTGAAATCCAACCGAAATCTATGCAGCTACGCGATCGCATCAAATCGTAGGCGTCGCTTTCCAAGCGAACTGTAATGCTTAGACATGCGCACGCGCACGCGACAAAACCGATCAAACCGACCAAAGCGAATAAAGCGAATAAAGCGAATAAAGCGAATAAGGGCGAATAAAGCGAATAAAGCGAATAAAGCGAGTAAAGCGAGTAAAGCGAATAAAGCGAATAAAGCAAGAGGAAAGCGAGCACAATGACGCGATTCACCGCCGATGGAATTGTTCGATCAACTAACCAGCAATGGCATCGAGCAAATTTCACTGTTCCCACGTTCTCCGAATTACTCTTATCCATTTACGTCCATACAATCTCCCTTTATCGTCCTTTAATCTCGCCTCGTGTATAGTTAATGCGTTAAATAGCTCGTAAACCGAAATTTATTTACAAATGTTTTCGGGTTCTGACCTAAAGGTTGTTGAATCGGGCGACGCTCAACTTGCAATCGAAACTTGCTTTAGCTAGGAATTGGCAACTGTTGCATTTCGAACGATAAATTGAAACCAACTAAACTTTGTGTGGTGTCAATTGAATTGTGTGGAATTCCACTGAAATTTACTCAATAACGATATTGAGTTGTTCCACGCAAAGAACTTAACGCGTTGCGATGAGCAATTAGGGTAAGGGAGATTCATTTTCGATTAGAAACGTGTATTAAGTGACATTAAAAATAAAAAATTACTATTTACAAATTTTTAAGAATATTTCAAGATGTATAATCTTCGTTCTAGGGAGTTATGTGCTCAGGGTAGGATACGCGCTTTATACTTTGCATAAAAAATGCATCAAGAATTTATCTATATCGTATCTTCGAGCCTACAGCGTGTTTGTGTCGCTGGTTCAATGTTTATTACACGACTAATATTGGATGTAAATCGTTTATTTCTACGTAGTCACGCAATTATTATTCCAAAGTACTTTACAGAACTACAGAACGGTCGCGCGTGGATAGGTTTAACGTGGCCGTTTTCAGCGTTGTTTGCGCGGAGAATACCGCTGTTAGACGCTCGTCTCACGACTTCCAGGCTTCCAGTGACGCTTGGAAGGATTACAGGCTCTTACTGTGAAAGTAGACAGCAGGGA
The DNA here is from genome assembly GCA_019453375.1 of Ctenoplectra terminalis. NCBI lineage: Eukaryota > Metazoa > Arthropoda > Insecta > Hymenoptera > Apidae > Ctenoplectra > Ctenoplectra terminalis. Next base: position 6,933 of record SMSQ01021251.1, read on the forward strand.
AAATGGGATCGGTAAGGGAGACGCAGGGTAGATCTCGAGAAAATAAGGACTCGACGATCTTTGTCCGGATAAAATAGACCTGGTTATACCTATACGTATACCTCTATACATACATACGTTTTCTCGTGTATGCTGTACTTTCCTGCCATCCGAGAAGAATCATGGAACGGTGTAATGATCTCGAGTGCTTTGTTCCTCGATGTCGTAATCCGTCTGCAGTTTTAAAAATGACGAACAACCGAGCTTACGATTCAACATTTCAAATTTCTTCGTTTATCCTTCGTCTTTTTTTCTTTTCTTTTCTTTTTTTTTTCTTTTTTTTTTTTTAAGGAACAAATTGAAATTATTTTATTTTCGTATTTTCTTGTTTCAACAATCCTCTAACTAGGTCGCTGCTCAACCAGAAATTGTAGAGTCAAGTTTTGTCGCGATTCTTAGGCCCGATGCAGACGAGCGACTTTTATCCGCGCGATCTCGCTGCGATCATATTTTTGTCTTTGTTGTTTTGACTTGGAAAACAAATGTGGTGCTACTTACATTTGATACAAATACAATTGAAAGTGCGAAATTTCTGAGCAAATTATTACAAGTTTGGTCATATTTCTTACCGAACAAGGTACACTTCCATTTATACATATATATTGACGTAGTTACTAATATTATTATTAATATTCTGGTAGCAATGTTTGAAAACGATGAACATAAACGACACATTTCCAAAATTTTAAATAAAGTATCGAAACCATGATCTATTATTATTCAACGTTCAGATAGTCTCACAAATGCGCGTTTGTTAATTAAATTTAAGGTTCCAGTCAATTCATTTCCAGATATAAATGAAAACATTGCAGACTAATTATGTAAAACTGTATCAATATTTCCAATACATTTATTTCACTTTTTTCCTTTTTTTTTTTTATTAATCGAAACTTTCGTGTGTCCTGCTTGGAGATTTTAACGAGATTGAAAATAAAAAGAACCGATATTTTATGGTCTCGATTATTATTAGAGGAAACTGTTAGTTTCGAATTGAATTTTCGTTACTCCGTTTTGCCAATATTTGAACAATTTTGCATTTAGTTTCCGTACAATTTTTTTTTTCTTTTTAAATTGAAAAGCAGCGGTGTTATCGAAGTTATTAATTTATATTTAAACTTTTGAAGCATTCTTATTTCACAATTTAATTTCACGTATCGCGAGTTTCGTCTATTTTGCACAGATTCGTTGGAATCTCTGTTACCGAGAACAGAAAGGAAACGTTTCAATGGATCGATTTCTATCAGTTGCTTTTGTTCACAAGTCAATCGAGGCATCTTAAACTAGGTTCGAACGTTCGACGAACAGAATCAGGTAAGACCGAGTCCGGGCCATTGTAATTGCTTCCATCGGGAAGCTCTAAGCCGAAGTCAAACTGCTGTTGATTACCTTGCGGTCTCTGTATGCCTACTAATGAAGATCGCCATTATCGTTGGTGGTGTATTAACAGTGGGTTCTTAGCTGCTCTGGCTAAACATATCGTGATTATGTACCTTCGCCTTTGAAACCTACCAACTGTTTCTATTACCAACGAACATTCATGATCGCGATACCTTTTATCGTAGCACGATAGCGACTCAATTAGCGAATTAAATACATGTTACGATTAGGAGAAACCTAAACCCATTCCGTTGAATCACTGTTTCTCTTTCTTTGTCTTTTCTTCTTCCGCAACGTGCCCCTTTTATAATCTTTACAGAATTAACGGTATACGATAAATTACGGTATACTGCTAATTTTTTTAGTTATATAAATTGACTTTTACATTCTTATTAATCATCGGCAGATTAATTGGAATTGGAGTAAAAGACGTTTTACCAACTACCTAATCCAGATTTATCACCGATCGTCACACATTTAGTTCTACTCTGTTAATTAGTTTTAACCGAATTTAACGTTTCTCATTCCTAGAAATTCATTCCAGTTATAAATTTGAATAAACTTACCGTTCGATTTCCGAGGTTTTTCACTTTGCATACCAGATGTACGGTTTTCCCCACCAATCCGGTGCAGTTGGACTGCATAGAGGTGTCGAAATGGGGCCCCGTACCAGGAGTCGGCCATTCCTCCAGAAAGTCGGTTCGAAAATTTCTTATACATGACGCGATACCACCTGAAAATGCATCGATTAACTATTACCAGTCTTTTCTAATTAAACATGACAAAATGACAAAAAATAATATCGGTAAGTTTTTAAATTAGTTTTTGAAATTAAACCGAACGTTTGTTTAACTCGCGTTCTCTGGAGTTTGGCACTGTACTGAATTTTATTAAAATAGCAAACTCGAGATAAAAATAGTTAACAAAAGGAAGACAGACAGACGGGAGGTTTGGAATTGAATAATCTCGAGCTAAGTAGCTGGCTATTCGGTTAAGCGATCTCTCGAGTGCTTGCGTAAAGACGGTACCTATGGGACATAGGACGCATTGAAAAACCGTGAAGTTTCAAAGAAATTAAAATACTTTGTTGTCTCTTGAGCGTCTCTGCAACGTTAAAAAAAACTTTCCGCGACGCAAGGTATTAGATTGGCAAAACTTGTAAAACGATTCGACGTTTGAGCAAACTTTTGTGTTGTTTCGCACGACTGTTTTACAGTGGAAATAATCTTTTGGATTTTACATCACCTATTCGTGGTGATCGTTAAGCGATCACGTTCAGAGGATTCGGAAAACGAGAGAATAAACTATTGAAAAGCAGACCGATAAAACTACCGGGTTGAGTCACGATGGAAACTTGATCTTTGTTTGGTTTTTTGCAAACCTCGATTCGATTTAATCTGTTTATTTTTCGTGGGATCTCGAAATTGCGTTTCTTGTTTATTTTTTACTTTTTACTTTTTATTTTTTTATTTTTTATTTTTTACTTTTTATTTTTTATTTTTTATTTTTTACTTTTTATTTCGATAGCTCTTGCGATGGAACGATCTTCCATCGGTTACAATTTTCCATCTCGACACAGTAGGATGATATAAAGGTACTCAAATACCGCGCATAGAATATTGAATGCAACTGTAACGAGTATCCACCGTATTCGTTTGAATTTGTTTTCTTTTTTTTCCTTTTTTTTTTATTGCCTTTCACGGCGGTCGATTGTCAATGCAAATACGCATAATCTATTTCAGCGTGTGTCGAGATTGCGTGTCAACGCGCTACAGCGATACACACGAGTTCCCAGGAACACGCACTGTAAATTTGTTTCTCGAATATCCACAAATTGTTGCGATCTAGTAACATTGTAAACAATCAACTAGTTTAGATTTTTCAGAGCAAGTTTCTAGGATAACCTGGTATAACTCCGAAATAACTAACAACCTTCGAATCAGTAATTCTACGTAGAAGAAAAAACCAAACGAATTGTCCACCGATTGTTTTAACCAATTGAACTGACCAAGACGAATCGACGACTATCCTTTTCTTAATTTGCATAATGTAAACCTAAAGTTTCAAACGGTTGTCGTTACAAATATGATTTAAAGTATCGGGTATAATTTTTTCAGATGAATCACTAAAAAAATCACTCAAACTATTCGATTTATTCTATTTGATGTAAGAAGAAAAGAAAAGAAAAGAAAAGAAAAGAAAAGAAAAGAAAAAAATTGTTCGTCAATGGTAAAGTTTTTGGACAACTCTCACTGTTCAGGCGTACTTACGTGTTACAGGTGAATTGGGAATTGGAAAGAATAGTAGACAGGGCCGCGAGGCGAGGGTAACAGTGTGTAACGCGACCAATGGTTTGACCAGTATCGAGCTAAAATACCATCGATAGAGTGTCATTGTTCACGAATGATCGACTTTTCTCCTCTCTCCGCGCCATTTGATACTCTGAAATTGTTCTCTTTGAATTATATAACGGAAAACCCAAACGGTGGTTCTCTCTACATTTTATTAATTGTTGTTGGAATATCGTGTTTTCGATTCACGTTTCAAATTCGTTAGTCGTGAATAGAATAAATAATGTTGAACGACGAAACTTTCTCAATTCAATCTACGAAAGATTGCAAAGTGAAATTGGAATATACGACAAACTATATCTCGAAAGTTGGAAATCGCGTTACGATTTTACAAAGTTTCGAGAAGCGAAGAGAAATTAAAGTAAACATCGAGATTTCGTTTGCGGGTGAATACCAACGGGATCCATTTGTTTTTGCGAAAAAGAACAGGCGGCGTAATAGTAGATTCGATCTCCGAAATCCGATCAACGGTTCAAAGCGGAAATCGAGAAGCGCATTCAAAGCCCTGGATCAGCGGGCAAAGTTGAAACGTGGACAAGAATGTTGGTGAGCTTTTCTTTGCGATTGCTCGTTCAGAATCATTCGCGTGTAGTGGAGCACTTTTGCAGTGGAAAATTCTCTTTCGTTAGTTTACTAGACCGTGCGCTCGTAGACTACGCTTCGGAGCTTTTTAGTCCAGAAGTGGTTGAAACAAGTTCATCCTAAGCACCGTCTAAGATACACGTCCACTTTTGCTTTCCGGATATTGATTTTGCGAAGAAAACGCGATATGTAAGTACCTTTTTCTTTCCTTTCCTTTCCTTTCCTTTCCTTTCCTTTTCTTTTCTTTCTTTACAAAATGCCTGAATTTTCGATACCCTTCAAGGTTTTTACGTCAGTTACTTTTTACCGTTTCTGTTCATTCTATGGATCTTTTTATTTTACTAATGCCTGTTTCCAAGCTTTCAACATTGTACCAATGGTTAAAGACCTTCTATACATCAAACAAATTGATTTAACACACTTCCCTGAACGTACAATGGTTTCGTTACGCTGAAAAACAATGGATGAAAGTTAGTTTCCAAAGAAGGGAAATTAACGAGCTTTATAGACGGGTTGACGCATGCATTGAACTCGGCGTAACTGGTATCCCAATGAAAAGCTTTAATGCATCGTAAACGAGTACCAACCTTGCGGCATGTATGTGTAACAACTTTTTAAAGTTTATAGCTTCGTTAATCATCGAATAAACGAGCTTTCCGATAGGATCGATGAAACTGTACGGTGCTCGATTAAAAACCAAATTATACGTCTCGACGGCAAGCTGTAATTAGGAACAGAGAATTCCTGAGTTGCGAGAACCGAGAGAATTTTGGGACCAGGTTTCAGAACGCGCACACTTATTCCCGGGAAAGAAACGTTTTCAGAGCGAGCTCGTTCCTCTGGAGAAAATTTGAAGGTCTCCGGTAGCGTTGACTCTTAAAGTTTCGGTTGGCGTACGAATTAAGTCGAGCAGTCGGCTAAGCGTAGCGTATAGCGCAAACCACCGGTTCGTCAGTCGTACTTCGACGAAAATTAATTTTGTCCCAGAACACTATGGTTGAATTTTCCTAGCGACGTGTCTCGACTTCCTTCGAAACTCGCATCGACTTCGCCCGACCGACAAAATTGCACGGCCATTGTCTCGAAAATATTCCCGGCCGGCTGCCAGGATGCTGCTCGGCTTCGAATCTCTTTCGTGGCCAATTTAGTTGAATCCTTGGTAAACTTTATTTCGCAGCTTCTCAATCGCGAACGGGATAAAGTGGAAACATCGAGCGACGCGAAAGTCTAGGCCCTTTATTTCCGTGAATTCATTTCACGTCGGACTACGCTGTAACCAATCTCTTTCTGCTTGTTTGCATTTTCGGTGTCGTTCCGATAAACACAAAATTAACTACGTTAGTCGACCGTACAGGGGATTTAATTTTCTTTTTTTTAGTTTTTAAAGTTTTCCCACCTTTCTGCTCGCCGACACGGCACAAAGGATTTTTAGCTTGGCCAGTTGGATCGGTAGTTGAACCGATTCTGAATTTATGATTGAAATTTTTATACCTTACTTCTGCTAACACAAAATACTGAAATTGGCTAAGAAATTAGAACATTTTGGTTGGAATAAATTCGTTTTTCGCATTAAAAAGCATCGGATTTTTCTTGATCGAAAAACCAAAAGTTCAAACAGCGTAGGTTGTACTCTACAGCTTTTTCCGTCGAAAAGAGGTCAAATAAGTTCGCAGCGAGTATCGGATAATCTATAACCTGGCGGCTGGGCCGGAAATTAATTTTGCGCTCGAATCTACTAATGATCTGTCTTTGTTCCTCGCTTTAAAGCTTGTCTTTTTCCTCCACCGACGTTCGTTACTTCTTCCGGAGCTTTATCGAAATACTTTCGTAAGGGAAATAATTACCTTGCCGGAATAACATCTTTTCATAAATGAATATACGTATAATGTTATCAAGCTTGTAGCGTTTAAAACGACTAGAGTAATTATTAAAAGGTCGCTCGTGCTCTTCAACTTAGATATTCATTAATTCTTGTGATAAACCGTAAAAAATAAAACCAAATTTAATTATTAACAAAACTTGTTATATCGCAATATACGTACGACTTATACAATAGTTTTATCGCTTAACTATCGTACCGAACGAAAATGAGAAGTGTGCGCAATGTATTTGAAATAACTTTTACAGATAATGTTTTAGAAAAGTCAAGGATATCGAGAAAAGTAACTCACAAGTCAGAACTAACCGATCGTGAGATCCATGAAATGTTAATCGTGAACGGATACGACAAGCGGGGCGACCGATTTTCCGCTCGAACTTTATCTCGAGCGAGAAAAAAAAAAAAAAAAAATTTGGAGTCACAAGATGGTTGAATAAGTAACTGGTACAAAGCCAGAGAAGTTTTCGAGAGAACAAACTCTTCGAGACGCGGATTTTCTCTCGGTTGCCACATAAGACGTCACATTCCTGTTATCCCCGGGCCGAAAGTTTCCAAGAACCTTCGGTACGTTCCAACGGACCAAGTGGATGACTTTGCACTAGCTTTATAATTATTTGAACCTTGCTGGATAGCGCTTGTCCGTCATGGCTAACTACCTACCACAGAGCTCCTCTTCGACAATGAAGGACACTGGATGGTTTGGTTGCTCACCGCAAAATCCTATTTCGTTCTATCCCACTCCGCCACCGTTTCCATTATCCCTTCCATCTGAATGTAGGTTTTACGAGTGCTCCAGTCAACTTCCACCCCTTTCAACTTTTTATCTTGCCTCGTATATCCGTTTCTCTTTATTTCCCCGTTGCCTTCCATGTTTAATTAGACAGAAACGAAAATCGTTGCCACTGATCGTTCATTCGTTGGGAGGTAAAATGATATTTTTTGTGTTAAGAGAGGGTGGATTGTCTCTCAAACGACTTAGAATTTTTTTTATCGATAAATGAGAAGCTCTAAAAAAGATGTTTTTCTAAATGGTTGGTAAAATAAATAATTTACCCGTAACGGAAATAGATAGAGAGAAATCATAAATTGATAAGCTCGACGAAAAGTGTTGCTGTTTCGATGATATTTTAAACGTTGCATCGATCATTGAAGATCGGTGGTCGGTCTATTGTCTCGGCGATGCACTCGGATCGTTCGAGTTTCGAAACTTTTCCTCTTTACGATGTTCGATGCACGCACATCTGTGGTTCGATTCCAAGAGGAAGATCAGATGTGGGAGTAGCGAACGCTTGGCAAAACTTTCGTAATATGCGACGCGAACAATTGAAAACGACTAAACGGATAGAGAGAGGATAAAACGAACGAACGCATAGTTTCACTCCAACTAGTTTGCGTTGTCTATGAATCTCGTTCAAACTTTCTGCAAGCATTCCTGCCGTTTTGAAACAGAAAAAATTCACTGTCCTACCGTTGAGGTGTCATTCAAATCCTTATATTTTTTCATTATATTTTTGTATTTTTATATTTTTATATTTTTATAATTTTAATTGCAGTTATATAAAATACCTGAGAATAATTATATCGTTTAATTTCTTCACGTTTGAAATTGCCTATGGAAAAGTTTCATATAACGATCACTCAAAACCATCTGTCTCGACTTGGATTAATTTTACAAAGTTCGTTTTACCTCGCTCAAGATGTACATAAATCGAATTTCTTATATCTTATACCTCGAAGGAAAATGTGTCGCGCATTTTCTTGAAAGCCTCTCGTGTCTTCCTAGGTTGCGAGACAAGACATGCTTTTACATTATTATACGTAGCGATAATATTCTCTGGTAATATTTCATTATTCGTTGAACGCGTTATCGTCTTTTCTAAAATTCAATTCTCTGTATCGTCCTCTGTATCGTTCTCCTATCTCTGGAAAGATACATGTTTGAATACGGACTTAAATTTATTCACAGTATTATTTATACGAAATAAGAAGTAAGAAATTTTCAGTAACGTAACAATTTGAAGGAACAAACGTAAGCTATCGATACGGTTTGTACACTGTCGATAATAAGGCACCGTCAAAAGGCATCATGCCGCGTATCAATATTGTCGGTAACAATAGCTAATTCTAGCCGGACTAATAGGGAATCGAATTCAATCAACGATGAAATCGTGATCGAGCACAGAGTTCGCGCACGATACGAATGGATGCACGGTACATAATCTGTTCTGAATTTCAGCAGGTCTCGATTTTGCTTCTACGCGACCATTAACGCAAATTCGGAGAAAATGCAAATTAGCCAAAATGCCAATCAAGCTGTTTCGGTCGACGCGAATGAGCGGCTGGTACCGAGACGAGTAATGAAAAGCAAATGAACGGTCGAATCGACTCGGATGCTGATCGAAAAAGACTGACAAAAGTTGACCGTGGCTCACGAGAGTTCACGAAATCGATCTTTTAACGCTATTCTGGTCAGTCGCAAAGGAATTATCGAAGGAAAACGGTTTAATTACTCAATTAATCAACGGTTATTTAATTCAGTATTGGGTAAGAATAAAATATTATATTTGAATAAAATATTATTCACCGTACATGCCTTTCGGAATGGATAAGGTTACAAAACTTGTAAATAATTAGAGAGAATCAGAAATAATTTGTAGGTACACGGCAGCTATGTAGAAAAGCACGCTCGTATCTAGCTTTATTATCTTTGGCAAATTAGTATTTTATATCGATCTTGCACGGCTCGCCTGATACTTTAATCCAAGAGCCTTTGTATCGCGCAGGGATGACGAGGAGGATCATTATTTTCGTTAACGCGCCGCTTTGTCCGGACGAGTCTTGGACTGGTTAGGTTAGGTGGTGAACCGTGCCGACGAAATCCGACGGTAAACCGACGTTGCAACGAACCGGTGTGGCGCGGTGTAGAACGGCGGAATTACGTGCGTTGTTTCACAGCGTAACGTCATAAATGGAAGCGGTACGGTGGTACGGCCCCGATCGCCCGATAAACGCCTCGTAGTCTGGCTTGTATCGCCAATTCACTGCCTCCGATTCGTTCGATGGATGAACGATCAAAGTGAATTCGTGACCTCGATTTCATTGTCCCCATAATCCAACTAATAATCCTAGATCAAGTAAGATGACTCCAAGCGTATTTCACGATATCGTTCCAATCGAGCAACGATCTTTCCTCTTCCCTCTTTCGTCACCTCTCTTCCTTCTCTCTGCTCCCTCTGCTCGTTATCCGCTATCGCTTTATTTTAATCATAACACGTATATCGAACGATACCGGTGAATGACACCAAGACGAGATTTCCAATGTGACGCGTTCAATGATCGACGTTTTGTTTTCGAAATACTTCACGCGACAGCATGATAATAGACGAACAAATGACGGCAAATAAGAACAAGCAAGCGTACGGCCAATTTTCTTCCGCCGGAACGAAGCGCAGAAATAAAGCTATGAAAAAAAAGCGTTGAAGCTGTCTTTTTCGGGATAAGTTCAATTACATTAAATCACGGTGAAACGAGGGAGTGGATAACCAACGCAATCGTCCAGCTTGAGTAGCGTCGCCGAAGCAAAGATCGAATCAAGAATTTTACTTCAAATTGGAACCGCCTTATCTGCGAAACAAAGGGAGCATTTGGGAAATTTTTGAACATGAAGTTCGTTTCAATAGCTGTGAGGAGACTAAACCGTGTCTTGTCTGCCGTGATGAATTTCCACGAGTATCAGAGTCGGCGGAACGTAAACGGTTTACCTGGAAACGCGTTGCGAACGGACGTTGCGCTCTCTGCCAACTAATTTTCGTTTTTTGGCTATCGGCGAAAAGCGTAAGAAAAATAGCCAATGTTTCGCGCTCCATTCGAGCATTTTACGGACTTTAAAACTTTGCGTTAGCTATTCGATCGACCAATCGTGTTGGCTTTATTCAAACACACACGGTGCAATCTATCCGACATATTTTTTACACGAAAAGATCCCTTTCTGCCTCTGAATAGCGAATAATCTGAGCTTAATACGGATTTGATTGATACGCGTGGAAGAATTGACCGCGGACCGACGTGGCTCCAACTAGATGCACTAATTCAAATTTTTTTTTTTTTTTTTTTTTTTCTCTCGCATACCTATCAATTTACATTTCAACCGTATTTTCGTTTTCGATGAATTTAATAAACTCCGACGATTTTAAATCGTTTTAACGGTCGGTTTGTGCACATCTATAGGGAAACGACACGTCTGTAATTTCTTGTTTCTATCGTTGACAAAGATTTGTAAATTTAGCAGTCCTTGAAAATTGTTTCTCGCGTAAAATTGCACGGTCGACGAAATCAAACCACAATTTGATCGTTAATCGCGAAAGCGATAAAATTTAAATTAATCAAGTTAATCGACGTTGCAAAGGAACAGTAAAATTCCTGTGTCGGGAAAACCCGAATCAAGGTTGAGCGTAGGTATTTTCTCAGAAACGGTAGCGATAAAGAAGTGTTACCATCAAACGCAGTATATGCCGTGGTTATAGCTTATAACGACGATTTCCGCCCATATTTTTCGCAATCTTTGAATATCGCGTACAATAGAGCTAACAATAGCAGCTACAAAGTAGAATACGGAACATTTGGGTAACTCGTTACTTTTTTGTTCCGCTTCGATGTAATTTGCTGTATTTTCGTATACACTTTTATAGAGTTAAAGCTATATCGAGATTGATATGCACAACTGCGTATTTGAAAGTTAATACACATATAAGAATACGATATCGAACTGATCTGTATATCTTGTGAAACAGAGCTACCGAATCGTCTTTAATATAAACGTAAATATTTATTCCAAATGCGTATCGAAAGAAGAAATAAACTATCAAAAAGTGTTATAAAAATGATCAATTGTATACAAGGATGTCTAAAAATAGTTATTTAATCTTTTTTAAGAATTTGTAAGAATTAGTTGACATTTAAACATTTTGGAGCATAATGCAAGAAAAGATTTGAATCTTTTTAAATAATTGGCATCTTATTTAGTTTCATTGTCGCATTCAGAAATCTTGATAATTATTCGTACCTTGGAATCAAATAGTTATTCATCCGTTATACTTATTTTTAAAAATAGGATGACACAAGCGTCAAATAATGGAAGGTGAAAAAGGTATGTAACATTGGTCTGTTTGTTTTCTACGCTCGCCAGCGATCATTGTGAGTTTTTCAGGTTCGCGGCGATGTTGGTTCGCGAGTGTTCGTTCGTGAAGAAAAACCATTGTAACTTTCCACTGAACCAGCTCCCTAGAGGGAATCTCGACGTCAGGTGTGGAAAGAAAGAGATACGGCTAAAGACGAATGAGAAATTATTTGTGCGTTAAGTTGTGCCAGTGTCGCGTTTCTTTCTTTCTCTCTCTCTCTCTCACTCTCCATCTCTCCCTCTTTCTTTCTCTCTTTTTGACACAGGATACAAGCTATCTTCCGTAGGCCTATCTAGACAATTGCATAATGTAGCACACTGGAAAACGTGAGTAGGAAACGACAACGTTATTGAAAAGAGTATTCTCGCTTTTAATAGGAATTTACGAAGAAGGACGAGTGAGAAGCAACCGGTATTTTTTCTGCTTTTCCCGATTGAAGATGAAGCGAAACTGGTTCACAGTTTTAGATTTATAGTACGTTCGGTCATAGGTGTAAATTAGAGCAATAAATAATTGCATGTGTATCATAGCCTTGGGAACGATCGATTGTATTAATAATAAGGTAATAATTGGTTTGCAATAATATTTAATTGCACGTTGAAAAAGATATACTTTTTAATCGAGTAATTTAATCGATCGAAGGTATCGTTGATTTTTGATCGCGTGCAAAAAGATGTAACCGTTTAGTCACGAACAGCTGCTACGTACGAAGGTGAGATTCAGTTAGAAATGCTTGTAAACGCAAGAGATAGAAATACCGTATGGCAAGTACATTGGCAATTAAGTAGATCGGTGAATAGAGGGGTAGGTGTGGTCTCGGTGTGTCTCGGGTTCGATGGTACCATTCTCGTCTCCCTATCAGCTAGAGTAGAGTTCATTAAATTCAATCAAACTGAAAGATATACGAGCTCCTTCTTGCCGTACGCGAGTTCGCCCAGCTTGAAACGTTGTGTCAAGATATTGTTTAAATTGAAAGGAATATCATGAATGGTACAAATTATTGGGTCAGTTGGGAGAAAGACGATCGATTTACGATTCGAAGGTGAAGCGTTCGTCTTACGTTGGAGGCATACAATTTTATTCACTTTTTATTCAGTTTTTAGTCAGTTCGGACGCGTTCAAATTACTTAACGTTTAATAACAAGCACGAAACAGATAATACCGAAGATAAAATAAAGCTGTTCTATGAATGTTTATATGAATTTTAAATTGCTTGATTGCGCCAGAATTTGAAATGCAAATATTTGCCGAAAGGTATTCCCGAACAAGCGAGGCGGCTTCGTTACGACGAACGCTCTGGCGATATTATTGAAATTCCCGCTTGCTTGCTACCCAATTTCTACGATAAAAAATTTTTCCAATTATTTTTCGAACGCTGCTGCAAAGTTGGCAGTCTTTCGTGAAAGTTGGCGAAGCTGTGTTACAACGTCACCAGAGAATCGGTGATTCACAAGGCGGTGCGATAACAAGGCGGTCGTCCGAGTTTTTACTTACCAAAAGAAATGATAAAACAGACGAGTATGGGAAGAGAAGTAGACATCGCTTTTCCTCGACGAGGTTCCTTCACATATTGATATATTATCTCACATTCATTTCAGTCGTTTCGTCGAGTCGCGCATCCTTACGAACGAGAATTCGACAGCACTTGTAGTTTTTCGAATAGAAATGGCATTTCACGAGCTCTTTAGCCAAATCCGATGAATCGTTCGTGCACTATCACTTTACCAGACTTTTTTTTTTCTCTCGTCGTGCGTTATTCAAGCAGAACGTTGCGATCTTTGGTTATCTTTCGATGGTGACCCCGAGACACGGTGATATACGGTGACAGAGTCTTTGAGACGTCGTTGGTTTAGTCGATTTATTCGATTTATTCGATTTATTCGATTTATTTTACACTTACCAACACCACTGAGAGAAATTTGAAAAGAAAAAGTAACAAAATCGTTTTCGCGCACTGTGTGATTTCAACGTTCCAACTTGACCGAGTTTACTCTTTTTTCTTTTCTTTTCGTCTATTTGCTTGGTTTTCTTTCTTTTTCTTTAAAAAATAAAAATAAAAACAAAAACTGCTGCACACCGGTGCATGCGGCTTCGAATACGCGAGAGGAATTCACGAGCGAGTTATTCTCCGGAGTTGCGGTAGAAAATGTAACGTAACGCGAACGTTGTAGCGCGAGAACCGCTAATGAATGTAATTAACGGCAGGAGTATTTCCTTAGTGTCGGTATGGCATTAGTTTGTACTCGTCTAAGATCGGAGAGAGAGAAAGAGCAACCGTCGATGCTTTTATGCTTCTCGCCGCACTTACCACCGCAAAGTCGTTCGCAATGCATTAGGCGGGACTCGTTAAAGTAATTTCCTCGAGGCGCTAGACATTCCATCGATCATTCTTTCTCACGGTTTCTTCCAGTGCATCGTCGTGCCGTTGCATTCTTCCGAATTGCCTGCAGCTTCTCTTCACCGAACTTATTCGCTCCTTAATCGTTCGACCGAAGCGTAATTCATCGTCCGTTGTCTCGTTCGCGCCAAGATTAATCGTTCGATTCATCCAACGTAAGCATTTCTTGAAAATTTAATCTTTCCATTCGATTTTTGAAACTTCAATTTTTTTTCTCCCACAAGCTCGTAATTTGGCGTAGGTGTGCAAAGATGCGAAGATGCGCGGCGAGCACGAAGAGAGAACAAACGTGGCCAGAGATTTTTCGCACCGTTATAGCATGGAAGGGAACGGGCACCGAATGTTGAACAGTATCATGGAAATACTTGGGGTAAACAAGGGTCGAGGATCCTTCCTGATCCACCAACACCTTTTCAACTTTAACATCCCATGAGATTCGTGAAGAGCTTCGCGTGTCAGGGAAACGACTTTTTCTTAGTCGACTACGTGTGCAAAAACACTTGAACGTTTCGCCGAGTAGTCCTCGTACGAACAGTTTTAGCTCGGTATTTCTATCTTTCGCGACAACGATGAAATTTTTTCTTTTCTCCGAATAGTTTCGGTGGAACACAAGTTCTTGTTTTTATTGATTCTTCCTGCGAATTTCTTTATAGATAGATTAAGAACTACTTAAACGATGCGATCGTTAAAAATCGAAAAATCTGTAGGGCAGTAAATTTTACTCGAACAAAAGCCTTGGAGCCTTGGAGCCTTCTTAGGATGTTTAGAGCAGGGTTTCTTGCTGTCACGGCTCAGTTTCGTAGATTAAAAGCACTTGTTGTTTCTAGATGTTTTATTGGACGTACCGTCGTTACTAGACACAAAGATCGAAGAAATTATGTTCTACTCTTGGAATGGAGAAAATTTAGCTCTGTAGAAGCGAACGCGTTCCCTCTAGAGATCCTGGTCGTTCCATTCAGGGTAAATCGCGGGTGCGATGAAAGGAAGCTCGTGCCAAGTTCGATCGGGCTGAGAACGATAACCGTACGTCACCCAGTTTCGTTTACGATGCACCGGCAGTGTTACGAGCCTTTTATGCGGACTAGCCGATTGTTCGCCAGAAGTTCGGCTTCGACCTCGGGCCAGGAATTCGTGGCCGACTTGGAAAATACGCCAGTGAACCGCGACAGGTTTCCAGTGCGTTTAAAATATTTCCGATCAAATTGCACCCTGTTAAAACTACTTAAATATTTTAAGGTTAGACGATTGACACCAACGTTCACTCGTAAATATTAACGCGCTAAATTTCAATCGAAACACCTTCGAGATCGTACGCAACTGCGATCGAATGATTTTACGATCTCGACAGTTCACGGGTAAACAGTCTATGCGATGTTCGACCGTTCAAAGGTCAGGCGCGTATGGAAACGGCACACACCAGTGTTTCGAGCGTCGACCGATTTATAGGAGCGCGATGTATCCGAAGCTAAACGTGCGTCGCATAAACCACCGTGTCCACTTCAGGGTTCCATCCATGTTCCATTGACCGGTCAGGAACGAGATCACAATTCACCGGTTACGTCACCGCACAACACATACCGGTATGTATTATAGAGTCGCGCGCGGATAGATCTTTCTATCGAATTATATGGCACGCGTTGGAAGAAAAAAAAAATAAATAAAACGACAAAATTCGGCGTGGAAGCGGAGAAAGCGGAGGAAGCGGAGGAAGCGGAGGAAGCGGTGGCGTTTGCGGGGAATCACTGTCCGACCGACCTGTCCATCGGAATTGACGGGTTCCGAAGGGTTGGTCGGTGTCTAGAAGCGTGTCGGTTGTTTGACGTTTCCACGGAACGCGCGCGACGGGAGAAGGTCGCGGCTGTTTCGAAACGACGATGCTCCCGCGTCAAGGATAGCCGAGGGACTACATTGCGCGAGCGCCGCTCGAGCTTCGAGCACGCAGTCGCCCCGTAAAGCCTCTCCGAACTCCGCTATACCATCGCTGGAACACCGTTACACCACCCTCGTCTGTGTTTCCTTTCTATTTTAGTGTGCGTGAGCGCGCGTGCGCGCTTACCTGTGTCCGCGTGTCTATACCCTGCTTATATATCAGCCCGTTTGCCCACCCTCCCAGCCACCACCCTTCTTCATCCCTCTCTTATCCCCTTCTTCACCTTTTCCCTTCTCTCTTACCTCTCTTACCTCTCTTACTTTTCTTACTTCTCTTACTCCTCTCATTTCTCTTCCTTCTCTTCCGGTATTGTGCATTCAATCTTGCTTCTTTCTCCTTCCTTCTTCATTCTTTTTTCTCTTTTCTTTTTTCTTTTTTCTTCTTCACTTCTCTCGCTGTTGCTTCGTTTCACTATTCTTCTCTTTCACTTTTTCTTTAAAGATATTTTCTTCTCCCGCAGTTAGGGAACGTTTTCGTTTCCGTTCTCCTTGTAACCTTGTCGTCGTTCATGCAGAGTTGTAACGGTGGTGACAGTTGTAGAGAGAAGCTCGGTAACTCGATGGATGCATAAAAAAGCGTTAATACGGTTATGACTTTCGGAGAAAATAATTTTAAAAAGTCGGCAGACGCGGAACGACCGTTTCTAGTTTAAGTCTCTCGTTGTCAGTCCGAAAATTAATTTTTCGCAGACCGAAGGTAAATTCCAGCTTCGCCGCCGAATAACGGACAATTTATAAGTGCTAACAGGAAATTATTACGCCCTTGTTGCATGTATTCCCATAGAGGTTACTATTCATTTTCGATTTAATTGAAATATCATCGATAGGCAATATCGAGGATCTTTTTCAAATAATTCTAAGAATACTTTTCACCGTTCCGTGAAAAGTTAACCGCTAGAAGATCGTTCTCTCTACATGTCCGCTAACGACTGCTTACCGACCCAAGTTCCACTGGGCAGAAAATGCGAGTATGGAGACTCATCTATGCAAGATCGATATGTATATTCAACAGTTCTGAATAGCGTACGTATTTCTGCTCTGAAGGAAATTTATCGTTCATCAAGCATCGAATACCACTGATTCGAGCAACTTTCTCCAAGCTCCGAATTAATGACCGATTAACGCTAAAATTCGCATCTTTTTTCTAACAAATTCTTTTTTAATATTTAAAAAATTGTAACAACACGTACGTATAGAAAAAAAAAAAATTATATATATATATATATATAATATATATATATTTCGTTAGACGAAACTATTATGGTACGTACTCGCAAAACGCGAAACAACTGTTACGGAGCACGAAGCGAGTCGTTTGTACAGTATGTACGCACGTACTTACCACATCAGTGGCGAGCTTGGTCTGGCACGTATCGTCCACGGTCTGCGAAAGCCAATAAGCATGATTTTGCATCCGATGTAAAAGTGTTCCTTTAGTTTCCTACGTAATTTTTACGTTCACTCGTGGAACAAAAGATCGACGAGTGGTCGATGCGCTCGTGAATTTCATTCGCAGCTGTGTGCCGGCATAGAGAGACTCGGCTCGGGAGTATCTTTAGGTCGAAACTTTCATATGTATCGAGCGTATTATATACAGACGATTTATCACACTGTACACAATATTATGTTTTATATCGTTATTATTCATTAATATTTACGAGTGCAAAATACGATATTAACTTTACATTACATAATATTAACCAGAGTACTGTCTTGAGATAAATAATTACGTAATTCAAAGTAGAAGATGCATTTTCACGATTAATTTACAATCCAACGTCTTTTTTGCGCAAGTTGATACGATTGGCCAAACCGTATCGCCGAGCGTATCGATTTTTATAAAATTTGTATACTCGACAGGCTTAACAAGGGCTGTCGAACGTTTGTCAGCTTTGCTACTACGCGGTCCGGTAGCGTTCATTTCCGAGTGGAGACGCTTACGTCGCTTTTAAAACTGGCAAAGAAATTTTATCGATGCAACGATCTAGCTACACCGATCAAATCCACGAGTTCATTCGTACTGAAATGGATCCGATTCTCTACTGGGAAATGCATACCTTTCTCGAGCTTGCGCCCAGTTATGAAAATTCTCGAGAAGCACGGTGCTCGGTGAACGTGAAACCGTGAAAAAAATGCCGGCTGAGAAATGAAATCTTCCGGTCCTCGCATTTAGTGCCGCACACCTATGTTTGTACATTTTTCTATTATACCGTTTCTTGGGAAACGCACGAATTTGCAAACGAATCGTTAAGTTTGAAATTAAAAATAATTTCAAGCATCTTGGAATAATACGCGATGATACGCTATTTTATAATTCAAAAAAGGAAAGGAGGAAAATAAAAGAAAAAATCGATATGCGAATCAGAAGAAATAGAAAGAGTGTGAAAGTAGAAGAGAAAGAGATCGATAGATATATTCGCGCGTTCTAGATTCCGACCAAGCACTCGCAGCTTTCACCGAATTATGGATGAGAGAATAGTGGAAAAGTTTAACGGTCCGTGAGTCTCGCTTTGTCAAAAACCATCAAGATTTGAGTGCAAAATACCGGAGACAATATTTCGGTTCCGTAAGAAACTTGCGAATAACGCGCGACGAATGTTTTCTTTATCGCTTGTCTGTACGATCTTTGATGATCTCACTCGATCATTGAAAACTTCAGACACCGTCTTTCAAACAAAATCTTTAAAACATTTGAAGAACAGTCTGTAGCGATATGTTGATTTCCGTAAGAATTCCTTTCAAGTTTTACAAAGTTCCTTTTCGGGTAAACAGTCGTGGGACATTTACTCAAAGGAGAATTTCGCTTGTTATTCGGAGAGAGGAAATGTATTCGTACGTTTAGCCAGCACTCTTTGGCTGAATAAAATTCCTTCCGACTCCAAGAAAGAGACGCGACGTTCGAGTGTCTGACGAGTCTCGGACTTGCGTTCTATAACGTTCTTCCAGGGTTTCCACCAGAATGAGACGCGTGTTCGCGTCAAACGCAAAATAGTTTGCGTATCGACAGGATATTTGTATCGAGATACAAATCGGAATCTTTATAGGATACCCTATTGGCATCGCCTTCGGATTCGTACAATATTCTTGAATAATCTCTAGCATGTTTGAAAGTATCGTTGAAATGTTTTAAAAATATGTAGGACGTTCGTCGATTTAAGCGTTCTATACAAACACTTTGATAATTGTGAAACATTCGAACAATTAGTATTCAATCTTGTTGTGTTAATTTCTATGAAATAATCATTTTAAATTAACTCGTATTTGTTTTCGCTAAACGTTTCCTTAAACGCGAAGGCACTGAAACGTTCAGTGACCTCGTTTTTACGAAGTAATTCAGCGGTGCGAAAGCGAGAACAATTGTGGGAACGTTTCGCATCGATTCTTAAAGGAAGCACTTGAAACGCGGTCCAAATCGTACGGAGCAGTCGAAGCAGCCGAAACGTTGTGAGAAGTAAGTATGTACGCATCGAAGCTCTCATCGATCCGACATTCTCGATATCGGGTTAAGGGTTGCCCGTACCAAACTAGCGCACTCAATCACTTTAGAAAGGAAATGTAGGAAGGAGTTTCTGCACCCTCTAAAAACAATTTCACACGCGACGAATTTTCATTCTTTTTTCTTCGCTTGAGAATTTTCATTTCTTATTGTTGCGTTATTGTTTCGCGGTCACTTTGACACACAATTTTCTTTTAACGCTTCGTTACTTTTATTTAAAGATTGGTTGCTCAAATGTCGGAACGATATGTACTAACGCCAAGTGAAAGCTGTCCGATCCTTCTTACTTTCAGCTTCGTTTTAAAGTTTTCGCGAAAGAACGTTTTGAAAAGAGTAATACATTTGTTACACGTGTTATATCTTTTTTTTTCTTTTCTTGTATGTTGTATGCGCGTGAACGGAAAAAAATATAACTATATAAGATAAAATGCAATTTTACATTATTATAGATAAATCGTAAATTTTCATACTTTTTTATACTATCCTAAACGTTTGCAACATTTAAGTGGAATTGAAATATTAGCGATGACACGTGTAGGATTTTCCGCACTTTAATTACGAGGATCGCGTGTAGCGCGGAAGATGAAATTAGTGTACCTTCCGTTTTAATCTTCCCCATCTAATCTTCTCCCTCTCTACGAGTCCTCTGCCTGGTCGATTAACAATATCTGTCTCTATAGTTTGCGGGTGTACTTAAGTTCGTATCAGTTAATTAATTCATTAGACAGGTCTCGTTCCATTATAAGGAGTAAGCCTACTTACCTGACGAAAGAAGCATCGAACGTGCATCGAATGCTTCTACGAGTTCGCTTCCCTTGTTTTCGTCTTGGTAAAACGTCTGCAAAGAGATCTCTTGGTACACGCGGTCTCGCTGGAATTATATCGTCGATGCATTCTCGCCGCGATATCGACACGTTACGTGTTTCGAATTTCGTCTAACGCGACTTTGAGATCGCGTTGCGTTCCATCGAACGTTCTGCTCAACGGTCGATCTGTCGTTCGAGTTTGACGTTGTACGATACAATCAACGCATCGTTTCGAAGAGTCGGCTACTTTGCACGAATCCTGTATCACTGTGCGGATTTATTTCGATCTAATTCTATAAAAAATATGTGAGCAATGCTGTCCAATAACGTTCGCTTTATGAGAATAACTTTTTGCGACTAGATGTCTGACCAATCACTGCCAACTTCTACTTACAATTAATGTTTTACTTACCGCGACACAGGTGAGGCTTTATTAATTAAATTTTCGTTGATTTTAAATGTAATTTTCTTTTTTCTAATATCACTAATTACTACCTTTTTTTTTTATAGAAATAGTAGAAAAATAACAAAATGCTGCAAATAAATATGCGTAAATTACTTTAAGAAGTATAATTAAAATGTTTTGAATTACATACGTGCAAGATTGTTCGATGTGTCGTTATCAATTTAAACGATGGATAAAAGGCGAGACAAAAATTCGAATAATCTTTTTATTTAAACTTTTTTATTTAAACGCGTCACCGTGAAATATAACAGAGCGAAGCGGTATTTTTCTGTATTTACTCGCTGGAAATCCACAAGGGAAATATTTAAAGAAACTGGACAACCTGACAAATCCAAGAAAACAACGTACCGCGTGTATGCGCTCAATTCGCTTGATGGTTTCCGTTATGCGATAATATTTTCTGTGAAAGCATATCTTTGAACACGAATATGATGCATATCGGTTGCATAAATAAGTTACGGATCCAATTAAATGGTGAGAAATCGAAGGTTAAGAGAGAAAATAAGAATTCTCTGTGAAATGTTAATTTTACGGTTTTATATGGTAGATAAAAGTTCGGTAAGCGGTGGGGTTTCTTATCTAAGTATTTCAGATAATAAGCCATCGAAGTCGTACTATTAGCGATCAAGGTCGTTTAAATAGTTACGAGTATCATCAAGGTTGGATCGTTGAAGATTAACAGATATACATACATTCCTATATTAAGCTCGTTATTTTTTCTCCATGCATAATCATTAAATTCTTAACAAATTTATTCGCTGGAATAGAAAATCCATATCGGTCTGCTTATATGTTATAAATATTAATTCACATTAAAGCAATACAGTCTAATTATCTGTTAGATATGTATGAGCGCAAAGCGATATCGTTTCCTCGAAACTGATTCTGCGATTCGACGTGAAACGTAATCCCCGTAAATCCCACTTTGAGAGCGACTAGGCTGCAACGTACCCTCGCACGTGACTACCTTTGTTCCTGTACACGCAGCTCTCAGTTTCATTCGTGTGTGAGATAAGGGTTAGATCGAGCTGTCTGTTTGCGAATTTCGTTCGAAAAATAAATTGAACCGTGAAATCGGTGGATCGGGTAATTTCAACCATTTTGCATGAAAGTTCGTTTTAACGCTTAGAGAATTGTTTGCAAAATGCAATTGCGAATGGTACCACACGCAAAATTCGTATCGAACGTATACCGGTAGATTAAATTTCCATCTGAAAGTCATTCTCTTTAGCCGTACCTTATTTTTTCGATATTATCTTTTCGCGGTACGTTGACCAAAAATTGTCAATCTTTTCTAACATTTCCTATTTCTCCGCACACGTTTCATTAATTATCTACTTTTTAAAATTTTTATGTTCCGCCGATATTTTCCGAAGTAAAATTTTATCTCAAAATATGACATTTTTCTCTTGGATTAAATAAGCGGATTCGTAGAATAAAGTATACATTTAAAGAATTATACTGTAGAGACAAAAATTAAATTTTATTTATGGATATATGATAAAAGAAAAGGGAAAAATGTAAAAAATGTCGTCACTATGATAAAGGAAGGCATATTTCTATGTATATTGTTTATTACCTAACTGCTAAAAAATATTCACCGAAACCATGATAAATTAAAATGGTGTAGCATCGACATGCGAATTATGCGTTAAAGTGACCCTTAAGCTGTAAAGTTATATATAATACATGATACAATGATCGCCTTCCCTTGATTCTAGCGATGTAAAAAAACAGCAAAATACAAGGAAATTATCTATTCCCTGTGGTTTCATTCGAGCGAACCACTTTGTGGTAAAGCGTAAGAGCCAGACGGTAACAATTTATATCGAAAGCGTTCGACCTGAGTCGATGCTTTGCTAGCACGAAAACCGAACATCCTTCGAGTATCTCCTGTTTTGTACATAGATATTCTACTAATTCTCGATACATTACGTACGCTACTGTAAGGATCTTACACAAAATTATAGTATAAAATTATACAAGTGTTTCTTCTCTGTTTAGAATTTTTCAAAAGTAATACGTTGGTACTAATTGTGAAATAAATTTTTAAAGCTTCGAGTAAATATTGTTGTGCGATCGAACGGTACACATTTTGTTATAACTGATAGAAGTCTTGTGGTAAAAAATATTCGCGACGTTAGATTTGTAGAGAAGGATCAAATATACGTGCCACGTGTTGGCAAAATTTTAATTCTCCGAACCTTTCGATTGGACATTCTAGAAATTTTCGAACACGTTCCCTAGTTCTGGATTCGTCGCTTCGATTGTCGTTCTCGAGCATCGAGAATTTGTAAAAATGAATACGACAGCACTGATATACAAATGTCTAACATATTTAGGGATCAAAGCAGAAAATATTATGTCGAAATGCTCAACCTGTAAGAATGGTAAGCGATAAAGCATTTTTTACTCTTTTTAGTAGGTAATATATAAGTAGGTACGAATTAAAAAATCTTACTTTTTTTTTCTCTTTTTCTTCTTTATCATTCTGTACATAAATAATTGAGATACGGGTTTAATTTTAGACGTATGTCGAGCACTGACGGGTGAATGTTTGAAAATAGCCATAGAGGAGGCGAAAGTCAGTATACAGGGGCTAGTATGAAGCTTACAGCGTCGAGGAAAAGGAAGCATCTTATCCAGCGGAAAATGGGCGGCACGGTTAAGTTGCAGGCTTGAAGTTCGCCTATTACCGTATATAATAAAGAGCCGTTATTCCGTGGTGCTCTTATCTCTAAGGTAGCCGTGAAATAAAGAGACGTAGACTACGCCGGGAGTGGAGAAGGAGACTCTGCTAGAAGAGGACTTTCGGCTCGGCTCGACTCGTCTCCGTGCTAACGCTGTGCGGCGCGGCGGGAGGAGCACAAGCCCACAGGCTTCTGCAAACATTACACCAAGACGAAGAGGGACCGTGCCCGCTGATGAGACACTCCTGAGATACGTTTGTCACCGGTCTGATAGAAAAAGTCTCTTCCACTTTTTATTTCATCGAGATAATGGTTCGCGGGACGTATTATAAGCGGCGAGGCTCCACGAATTGGCTTGTCTTTTGTTATCGGATTTCGACGTCGGGATCGGATAAGGACCCTGCGGGAAATATTAATGCGGTGTTAACGAGAGACATCACTGCCCGGATCACCCTCCAATCACCCTCCAATCACCCTCCAATCGCCTCGCCGCTTCATCGAATTTTTCTTTTTCCAATTATAACCTAGAAATTGTCCAATTCCGATGTACAAGGTATTCTTCAGTCGGGTCGTCACGCAATTTCACTCGTACGAGATTTCTTCTCAATTTTCTTTTCTCCGGCCGAATCCCACCAACGCTCGATAGTATTTGTAGCGATCAAGCGACAAAAATAAACCACCATAATTTATTGGGATTCATTGCTGCCAAGAATGAACACGATTTCCAATCTCAATATTTTAATGAACCGTGTTTTACATGCGTACATACTTTCAAATCAATGGTTCTCGTTATAATCGCGTTTCGTTTTAGTCTAAATTTGAAAACGAACGCTTTATTTCGATTGTACGAACAGGTGCTCCAATCAATGGAGTTGGTTATTTCCAATTCACGGTAACGTTCTAAACGAATATCGTATTTTAATCTCTGTAAAATTTTTTCACATTCGCGGGACAAAAGATTTTCATTTCCTGCTTTCTTTTCAGAAGTTGAGAGCGTTGAACGCGATCCCGTGAAATTTTTCAATTTTCAATATAATTCGAAACGAAGCTCGTACGTCACCGCGACAGGGACGTGGTCTTGTCACGAGACAGTGCAGTTTTAATTTCATCTTAAATTCTTGTCTATAAATTGTAGACCGAACTAGGATACCAGAAATCTGTTATATTACTGACCAAAATTAAATTCCAAGAGTGAACCTATTTATTGCCGATTTTACAGGTGTGAGTAATATTCCTGATTACTAGAGTATATTTTACGTTCGCGATAATGCTGTCGCAAAAACCGAGTTCACGCGAAATGTCTTTCTTATGAAACCATTTCGAGCGAACTCTGTTTTAAATTTTCTAGACCATTGTTGTAAACTTGGCAATACGCTCGTGTTTTGCTGCTCCATTCTATCTAACGTTCGATTAAACGTTTACGAGTACCATTTACTTTAAAACGTTGTATACAACCGATATCTGGTATCTGTAACTCCGCTTTTAATTTTACGAATTAAAATATTAATTAAACGCGACTAATGCTTTAAAAAAATACATATTTCATATCCGATTGTGCGTGAATAATTAATTTTTATAAAAAAAAAAGGATTAAAATTAATCCGTGGATTAAAATGACGGAAAGATGAATTAAAGAAGGGAACAGAGTTATCCGAAAAGCGGACTAGAGTCGCTTGCGTGGGACATTACGATATCGTTTATCATCATTCGTTCTTCGATCAGCTTCTGAAAACGGTAAGTACTCGTGCACGCATTTGTACGATTCAATAAATTGTTTAAGGTCAAAGTGTTGGTCCTTTCTGCGCCTCCGAATCGCATAAATAAACGTTGGGAGCGGAAGCAGCGTGATAAATGCTTCCTATCTTGGTTCGTTCTCGTAAAGCAACCGAAACATTATTCATATTCGATCATATTCGTTTCATCTCATTATTTTGCTTTCCTATCGAGACTAACAGGGATACGTAACAGTAAATTTTATAAAGTTTATTACTATCGATCGTCGCGTGTTGTCCTGTTGTCCTGTTGTCGCGTTGTCCTGTTGTCGCGTTGTCGTGTTGTCGTGTTTAGACTTGATTGTTACCAGTAATAATATTTCCACAATCATGATCAATAATACAGGGGTTAGCGATATCCGTCTTGAAGCTGGCCACGAATTCTAGACTAAGCTTCGAAATTCCGTTTCCACGACGACCGAGTAAGGCAATTGGTTAGACTAGCTTAATTTCGATGTTTGGGATGATCTATACTCCGTCAAGCCTTGCTCGTTACACTAATAACTCGGTGACAATAATCGTGGAGGTACGTTCCGTTGAATCGAATCCCTCGCAGTGCCTAGTTTATGCCACGTAATGCAATCTCGATACACGTCGAGTAACTATTAAGACGGTTCCTTGTTTACAAGGAAATATTTGGAAATATCTCGACATTTCTTAACGATCGGCAATTAAGAGTCGGTTAAAACCTTTAGAGTAAATAACAACTTTACTCTTTGTACAATGGCATAGCTTTCATTTCGTTTTATAGAAAAAAAATAACAAAAATGGCGAAAGATTGGTTACGTTGCCGAAACATCAAGTTGAAAAGAAAAAATTGTCGGTCGATACGGTTCATCCATCTCGAATTGTAACAATTTTTCTTTATTTTCGAATGTTTTGTGTAGCGCAATGTATTTAAAAGGGTCGCATCGCGCTAAACGAGGAAAAACATATTGAACTTTAATCGAATGAAAGTTAAAATAAATTGCATTGCTAAAATGGAGTAACCCGAAGGAGGTGCCTCGGTATTTTTGTCTTTAAAATGTTTCTATGCACCGACGAGAATGTCCGTTGAAAACGTTTTTAATTACACGGACGGTCGTTTGGGAAATTAAAAACGGTACACCAAAGCAAGTGTTGAAAAACAGATTTTTATCAAACGACTTAAAACGACTTCGAAGGTGTACGTTGAGTATTAACGCGAAGTACAAGTAATGTGAGAACATCGTTGCCACAATCGTTGAAAATATTACTCAAGATGTACTCGTTCCTTGAATGTTCCTACCAATTGATTTCATTATCGATACGTAGAATTGTTATCAAAACTTTGCTCGAGGTAGTCTAATTATATTTACATCAAGAACCTTCGAATATTTTTGTCTGTCTTTTTCAATCGTAAATCTTATGAAAGTGCTCTTAAGAATTCTTAAAGATTTTTTCAAGAAAAAGGATCAAAGCATAGCCGGCCACAAACTCGCGTGAGAAATGATTTAAAACTATTGAGATTACTTCCAGGTCGGTACAATAGGGAGAAGATGTTCCAGAAAGCATTCAACCGACTGGATTCCCGCCAACTCATCAGTAACTGCGGGAGGCAATGTTAAATCAAAAACTGTAGCCCTTCCAACTGGACTTGCAAAAAATTTCGCGAGCCTGGCTATGCACTGAATTTCAATTTCACATCGAATCACTAGAAATACCATATCAATCGTGGTAGTATTATAGTAACAAGTCGTTCGTTACTCACCTCGAAATTATGTATCTCACGAGAAATTTGTCTCGATATCTAGTTTTTCAAATTTTAAACGATTCATTTGTGTATTCGATAAAACGAATATACGAAACCTAATAAAATTAAGAAACGTATATTTCGATCGAAACATTGTATTTTTTAAACTATCTTTAAATAAAGCTTAAATAAAGCTTGTTAGAAATTTGAAATTTCAGAAATCGCGCCATCGATTCCTTGAAAAAGAATTCTCTCTTCGAGAAAGAAACCAGCGTAAGCTACTTTTCGCGTGATACGAGAGGTATACGTTTGAGAGCCTACAGCTATATCCGATATTTGCTTGCCCGTTAAACACTTGATCGTGGTTCATAAAGGCATAAATTAAGTTCAATTTCCGATACAGTGGCATTAATAGAGTATCAGAAATATATATATTCGACGAGCAGGAGTTGGGCAACGATGGTCGATATTAGAGTTTCTCGGTAACGATGGTATTACAGGCAAATCTCTCTGGCGATTTAAGAGTACGGCAAAACCACGATAAGAGGTGCTATTATGGTCCGATGTATTTACGAAGGTGGACAGTTAGGTTTTATTTGCAGCTGTGTCAGCACGCAGTGGCTCGGTGTACGCTGGATGTTCGCCTAGCCGCTGCGCTGGTATCCCAGTAAATGTGAACTGGCCCGAAAAAAGAGGGAAAAGGATCTTCCACGGGCCACGGACGACGGGCTCTTTGCCCGTTGACTTTGTAATTTAGCTGGCTGCTTCGCCGTGTTCCGCTCGAAACAAATACTCGTTCCGCACACGAGGACGACGTCACGCGTCGTCGAGACCGTTGCCACGCTACCCATCCACCCTTTATGCGTGTCACGTCGCGTCTCCCGAAATTTACCACCGTCCCTGCTTTATCGCTCTCCAGATTTCTCGCGTTTCGTTTGCGCGCTTCAGCCTTCAGATTTCTGATCCTCTCACGCATCTAATTAACTGCGAACCAACCGATTCTCTCTTCATCGATGACTATTCGATGACTATTCGCTTTACACGTTCGCACAACTCGATTCTCACGGAAAGAATTTGCAGAGTTGTAACGGATACTTTGTAGCAACTACGCTTTAATAGTTAACTTCGATTAAAGCGACAAGTGTGATGCAATATTCGCAGCATCGATTTGCTCGTCGAAATCGTGCGTTTCACACTATAGAATTTAACCATGTAAAATTAAATAAACTATTGAAAATCGATGGATTTTCTGCCCCAATCAATTGAGGGTAGTTTCATTTCTTTAAATTTTAAACAATTTTTCTGAAAATTATAACGCGACCGTTAAAATAAAAATAACAGCATATAATGAATAAAAAGTAACGCAAAAATTGCATTTGTTTGTTTTATAGTGTACCTGCAGACGGTTTGTTGCAGTTGCAAAAACGAGAAGTTATTGGTAGCTATATTTTGTGCGTACTTTAAAATGTCAAACTAAACGATCAAATATTTGTTACTTTATTTTCCATAGCTCAGGTTACCAATTTAATATGGTTTAAAAACAATAAAGCACCAAGGATCTGTTTCTAATAATAAGAGCCATTGTATCTCCGTCGCGATAACCTGACCAACGGTATAACACCTGAAAATCTGCTTTGAGAAAGACCAGAGAAATAACCGGAAATCCGAATACATGGCGCAGAGGTCGAAGGAGCTTCCGTTTTTTGCATATTTAAAAGTCGCATCTTCGCAACTGTAGCTTGCTCGAAGCTTCACGACCGCTTTTTATTACCACTGCAATTCCCCACGGTTATTTTGAGTATAATCCGTGAGATTGGACAACAGTCGTTTGCCATTTTTGTCCTGACACATTCCTCAGATCTGCGTCACCGACAAGAACGATGAATTTTTTTTTTTTTAAACTCTATGTTTGTTCTTACAAAGAAGCACAAACATGCGTATCTAACTTGGCAATATACGAACTACGTTTTATGATCCACGTTTGCAATTTCTTGGAGTGCTTTTTCAAGAAATTCTTGTTAAGAAGTTTTCTTGCTAATCATGTTTTGCTCCGTCGTAAAGAAATCATTAAATTTTTTACCGCTCTTGTTTCTTATAAATTAATAAAACGTAGAATACAATTTTTTCTATAACTAAATTTAACCGATTTTTCGAATTCTCTACGGTTTCGAACATTCTTGTAGAACATGGAACATTTTTTATAAATAAGATGAACGTTTGAAACAAGGAAAGAAAGTTTTTCTTCGATTTACGTAAAAATGTGTACGTAAAAGCTGTTCTCTTAAGAGAATAATATTTTCTTTCTCTTTACGACGGCAGCGTAATGGCTTGATTAAATTTAGATCGCAAAGATCTATAAACTGATAGAACCAATTACTCTAAACGCGAATATTCGGATTAGCAGAAAAAAAGGAGAAGCGGAATCGTTTCACCAAAGATGAGGAACGGAGGGGAATGAGTCGGACGAGATGAAGAAAAGTGAAATAAAAAAGGGATATAGATCACGCTTAAAGAGGAGTTAGTATTCAAGGTTTCAGCATTTTCTCCAGTCATTCTTCAGGATAATGTTTGTCTTAAGTAATCACGGGGATAATGTTCTTTTTTCCAAGAGGTTCTTAAGACAGCTCCTATTCATCTTATTCGGAGCTGAAAGCGCGAACGAACGAACGAACGAACGAACGACCGATCGAGAAACAATATTATACTTCCAAAGGAACCGATATTCGAAGAGTATTCTGCTAAAAGTTGGATAGAAGAGAACCACTTGGTATAAATTATTCTATGCTTGGGTTATCTCTTTGAACGAAACTAAGCGATACGATTTTTGAAAATGTTTCATTAAGCGAGGTTATGAAAATGTGAAAGCAACGAACAGGATTGCCAGAGAAAGAGCTATTCGAGCATAATTGTTTGGTAAAACAGTTTCTATATTTCACAAGCAACGTATCAACTTTCCATTTAGTCAACAAAAGACGATCATTTTATATAATTTGATTCTGATTTCGTTGAAGATCGGTCAATGGATCGTATTTTAATTGTTGCTTCTCTTCTTCGTAATTACTTTTTCGTGTTGGTGAAACACAATTAAATGCCCGAACAATTGCTTTTCATATCAGTTGATCTTAATAATTTTAGGATAAATTGCATTTTGTAAATATATCGTATCCTACGTAACCCATTACATCATGCTACACAAATTACATCTATCGGTTCGAAAGGTTTGGGATTTTGTTTTTTGGAAAAATGTATATTTTTGGGTGGAGAATGGTGTGAGAGGAGAGCACGTCTATGAATCTTTTACGAGCAACTTTTTGAGCATTCCTCGAGGGTAGAACTTAAAAATGTAGGCTGCGTAAATTATTGATCCTTAGTATTATAAAGGTTACCATAAAATCAGGGAAAGTAGGGTTTGCATTATATATATTTTTTTACCCTCGGGGAACAATTTTATTATAAGGTTAATCAATTGAGATAATGATTTTATGTATACCTACGTTACGACATAATTTGAGTTTCGGTGCAAGAACGTTCACTTTTTTAAAACCTCAATTATCTCCGTTTTTATCGAACATATTTACGATAATTGTAATCATAATTTTAAGAAATAATTGATACCTACAATAAGCGAAAAATAAAAAATACACTCTAAATTATTATGCTCGTACAAGAAAAGCCGAAACCATTGACTTTCGGTTTCCGGCTCGAAGATCCTTTTCGTCGCGTCGTGTGAAGAAAAGGCGAACGAAAGCCGCAAGAAGAGGTTAACGATAAGCTCTTGTAACTTGAATCTACCTTCCTTTGAAGATCGCTAATTACAAGCCAGAAAAACAGTGGCAAGAATTATCGTTAAGCGATTGTTTGGCTTACAATTAGTCAATTAATCATAGGTTTATTAACGAACCATTCAAAAGTTAGAATACAGCAACTCTATAGGTAGCATGCTTGATATAGGTATCTCTCCGTGTACATACTTTCAAAGAAAGAGAATATTTTGCTACGGTAACATTCCTAAAGGTTTTGAAACGTTTCCCATTAATTTGCTGGAAAAAAAAAAAAAATGCAAATAGGGTATTTATTTTGTTCCTGCCGCACGAGTGTCGATTGTTAAGCAAATATAGATAAAGATAGACACCGGTGGTAACCCATTTAAACAGGAAATATAGCGAAACAAAAACGGCGATGTACGGGTGAAAATTTGATGAACGGCACACGGTGGAAAGCTTGACAGAATGAAATTTCGGGATGATGGATTCGATAGCTGAATCTACGTTTCCATTGTATGTGCGTATATTCACCGTATAACGACACATATTTATAGGGAGCTTGACTTTTGTTTAAAAAATTAACAGATATCACTTCTATTCTAAAATAATATACGAAAAGCATAACAATCGTTTTTTGCTGCAAAAGTTCTTGGTTTCTTGCGTTACTTTCAATTGAAAAAAAAAAAACTTATAACATACTTTATAAGATCGTGCGTTTAAATTGTAGTTAGTTTGCGAAATTTTTGTTTTACGCCTGACCAATAGTCACTTATAGCAGCTAAACCAAAGAGCTGAATTTATGAATTTTCTTCCAACGAGCAAGAAATGACGTAGGATAGGAAATTACACGCAGAAGTTGAATCTTTCTAACGCTGCTGCAAAATTAATCGGCTGGAACTTCCTTCGCGGAAATGTAACAGAATATATAACTTTTTTTTTGTATTCATTCTTGGTTGGAAGTACGAAAAGTTAACAGTATTTTTTATTTTTCACATTTATTATACAAAAAATTGTATCATCGAATAATCAATTCTTACACTAAATAATCTGGTTTTTCACTTTAAATAAAAATCGTGGAGATTTTCATTCTGTATGGCCGATTCGCGACACGCTACTGAAAGATATAAATGCCTTAGGCCATTAAAGTGTACGTATATACCAACGTAATGGCTCCATAGATTATTTCCGACAAACAGAATGAATTTACGTGTTTCTTTTTTCCTTTTTTTCGAAACACTGGACGAGGGCGTTACATACTTTGCAAAGTTCAACAAAAGGAAAGTCAAAAGATGATATATAGATATTATCAATGTTACCACTGCCAGTTTAGATTAAAAACAAAATAGACAAAAGGAAAGAGTTCGTTTAATATACTGTATTTGCACTTTTTAATTGTAATATATTTCTGATATTTTATGCCGATTACGTAAACATTTAATAAATTTTGTTTCGGTTGCACAATTGTTTTTTTAAATTAAAAAGTTACGAATCTGGGATCTTAACCCGATAATTTTCTACAGGTTTCATCTAGGTGCACTTTCTTCGAGTGGAGCGTAAGTATCTTATCGTTGAAGTGTTACTTCAAGAGTTAATTCAAGAGGGAAGGTGAGAACTATGCGCAGCTCGACCGAAACCTGGAAAACACGAACCTTTTGTTCGCACGCGTTTAGGCAGACGCGGTATGGTGTTTATTGGTAGGTATACACAATACGTACAACCGTGAAGCAAAAGAGCATACGCGGCCCAGTAGCTGCATGTTCGTACCGTATCGGTACGCGTTTACCATCGATATATTTCGGAATAAAGTTCCTTAAGAGCGGAACTTACGGCGCAGAGCCACGAATCGTTTCGCGCTGTGCTTTTCTCCAGGATCGAACTGAAACTTGCCATGGGTTACAGGTTATGGATTATGGATTATGGATTATGGATTATGGATTATGGATTATGGATTATAGATTATGGATTATGGATTGTGGATTATGGGTTATGGATTATGGAATATATGTATACCGTTGACGTTGTACTTTCACAACTGTATCAAACCAAACGATCGTTCCTACCGAAAAGCGAAAACGCGAACAACACCGAAAAGAGGTTAGTAAGTTGAATACAGTGCATTTTCAAATAGCTAGGAAAAAGCAACGCGATATTAATGTACGAACTTGAACATGGTCTTGAAAAGTATAGAAATGTGAGTTAATATAATAATTTGTTTCTCTATTTTTCCTTCTTTTGATCCTGTTTAATGTAACGATTAAACTAAGCCAGGCTGATTTTACAAAGAAAGGAAAAATCAATGTAACAAAGCATGAACGCGTCAGTAGGAAATACATCATGAATTTTCCGCAAGCACGTATGATTGACACTGTTTAAACGTATTCGTTGACTCGAAAAAGTTTTCAGGGTGGTTAAAAGCGGAAGCTGAGCTGCCATCGAGGTAGCATATAATATCAAACACCTAACACGTAACGTGTAGGTGAAAGAAGAGTAGGAGTAGGAAGGTGGATCTGGCGCAACGGTCTATGACGTCGTGGAAATTCCACGATTGTTATTTATGGTAGACGAATTTGTGTCTAGTCACGGCGATATTTCAAGCAAAGTGGCATCCGGGGAGTGGAGGGCGCAGTCATGAAAAGCTATGGTGTCTATTTTCCATCGCAGCAAATCTTTCGGCTCAACTCGCTCTTTCGCAGGGTGCACCGCGCCCTTAGCCGCCTTAGCTCGGCTTCCCCGTCCTCTGGGACCGATTACATCGATCGTTTTATGGAACTGGTCTTGTTACACGATCCCAAAGGAACGTCTAAAACCTCCTTCTGACCTACCTACGTCCGCAAAATATATGTTTGCACATCGAATAGTTAGAAGTCTGTCTTACTTTTTTCGAAAAAATATCTTTAACTCGAGTCTTTATCGCGAACTAGTATTCCATTTGGATGTTTACCGTGTTCGACCTCTTGTACGTTTGCAGACGATAAATAATTCATTTCAATGCGAAAAAATGTTTCTATAACGTTAACCTGTAAATTGATAAACGATAAATGTTAACTTGTCTCGCGAAATATTATTCGGACTATTTATCTAGTTAAGCATTTATTTTATTCAGCCGTTTCACGACTACGAATTATCTGTGCACCATTTCGGTCAAAGTATTTTATTTCAAAGATAAAACCATTGGTACGTCAGATCGTGAAATCGTTCAAGGTATCTATATAGTTTCTTTGTGGATGCGCTTGATGTTCCTTGTCGGTGGACCCGTCCATCGGGAACGATTAAATCAATTGTTTTACGAGGTCAGTGATATTTTGCGATCTCGAAAGTCTTAAAAATGATTTCTGTATTCCTCTGATTTTTTTTCTTTCAAAACTTGTGTTTTATGCACATTAGATAACATATTATTTTCTTATATTCGCCACAACTAATTTATTACGGTAGATGGGATACGCGAAAGGGCACATTTCCGAGCAAATGCTTCGATTGTTATGAATCGCTTAATGAAATCTAATACTAAAATTATCTTCTCTCTTTTAATCCATATTGTATCAGTTATTTGTACAGCGCAATCGTTTCATCGTTTTATCGTTTTATCGTTTTCCATTCTTCTTCAATTTCAATTCTTTTCTGTTTGTCAGTTTGCGC
Source organism: Ctenoplectra terminalis (assembly GCA_019453375.1). Classification (NCBI taxonomy): domain Eukaryota; kingdom Metazoa; phylum Arthropoda; class Insecta; order Hymenoptera; family Apidae; genus Ctenoplectra; species Ctenoplectra terminalis. The sequence goes on from SMSQ01021251.1 coordinate 41,006, forward strand.
AACTGACTGGTAAAACTATATTTGTCAAACTATAGGAAGATATCGACGAATACGTATTCTGTTCTACAGTGTTTTCTTTCATTTCAAAATTAACAACAAGTGGAATTCCGATGTAAAATGTGGAAAAGAGTATAACAACTGGATCTTATTGGGCTTCTCTGAAACAGATATCTCCAACGGGAAGTGTTAAATCGATCGTTTCATGCTAGCTGTTTACAGACTCCCCGAGGAACAACTAATACTCGTATCGTTGCATGTTCGCTTCAATACCCATCAAACGTTCGATCGCATCTGTTAATCTCTTGAATCGCGTTTCTATGTTAGCAATGAAAAGAGATTTCAAATGCCACGCACGATCGTTACGGGATAGTTTATGGTCCGTAAATCTGTTTTGACGCGACACGCTGATTTTAATTTCGAGCAATCAATTTCGACGCTTATCGATTGCTTCTCATTTTATATTCCTATAAATTTTCAACTCGAGTAATTTTTGTAACCTACGCTCGAATAAAAGGATCATCATCGAATGCAAATGCTATCAAGGAATAAAGAATATCCGTTTAAAAATAATTTACTTATACGAGAATTGTTCGAAACGCAATTTCATTTCTATTTCGAACGATACGTTTCGAACAATATCATTTATAATTATTTTAAATAATAATTGATGCAAGATGGAGAAGGAAGAACGAAGAACGAAAAACGAAGAGCGAAGAAGGAAGAAAAAGGAACAAGATGGAAAGTTAAAGTCCATTTGTTCGCGATATTTCGCAGGTCGCTGCACACCATCTTGTACGGTATCGAGCGTGCGCTCAAGGGAATGTCGCATTCGTCACCTTGACGTTTCAGTTTTTAAGAAATTTTCAACTTTAACTCGGACAATTTATTTGATCCCGAAATGCGAACGATTCAATTGAAACTGACGAAATTCGTATCGATTTAAAATTGCGAATAAAATGTTGTTATCGATTACAGTTGGGAGATTAATAGAAAAGGTAAAGATCGTTGACCAGGGATATCGAAGGACTATAAAAGATAATCCTCGAACACATTATTTGTACACATCGAAGCAAAGATATTCAACCAAGTATCGGCAATCGTTTCTAATTCGCCTTTCGACTAGGAAATCGAATCGATCGGAAATCGTGATCGCTGGTTCTAGATGATTCAGGATCCTCGTACCGAATGGAAATTACAAATCTTCGTATTTAAATGAGTTTCGTGAAAAATGGAAGAGACTGTTCATCGGTAAGCGTGTAAAAAGTTCTGCGTAAGGCGAATGAACGATCGGAATCCGATAGAAGCGCGGTAAGTACACCGACCCGTCACTTGCAACTGGTCGCACGCTCGTCCTGCTCCGGTGCGTCGATACTCGCTGCCCGGAGCCCAAAATTGTTCGAATTATTCGAAAAAATTGGCCCGCTTCCAAACCCTGCGTATTTTATTTCTATCGATTTTCCCTGTCTTTATTTATCCGAATCCAACTTTTGATTTTAATATGAAAACGAAAAACAACGCTACCGCGCGACTTGTCGATCGATCGTTAACTTTTTATGGACTTCGTGTATTTTTTTCCTTTTTTTTCATATCTCTTTTTTTCACACGCGTTTACAAGATTAAAGCATGCGATTCTTAGATCGATCACCCTCGTGTTTTCATCGAGACACGTTTTCGAGAATCTAGAAAAAGATTTACCGCGATTTTCCGTTGAATATGTTTCAACTGTATCGTTCCCCTGAGATATGAACAATAGTCTTGTATCGTACGCATTTGCACCGCATAGAGTAACATTTTAATATTTATCTCTAAAAATCTTTAACTTTTTAGCAGCTTAAATAGCAATGTGCATTTTGGACATTATAATTAATGCCATGATTTGAATATTCATAAAAAAAAGAAAAAGAAAGGAAACAAAGAATCGGAGATCCTGCAGTAGATTCCAAAGAAAATAATTTAACCACGTGATGAAATTGAATAACCAAACATATTTAATAGGTAGCGTTTATTGAAATAATTTTGATCGTATAAAAAGATAATCGTTCTATAAATCTAATACTTGAAAGATCTTGAGAAAATGTTTTCGATGTTATAACAAAGTTCTCTGCGTGTACGTCTACGTGTACGTCTACGTGTACGTCTACGAGAAACTAGGACCTCCTTGGTTGCCTGTTGAAAAATAAATTACAATCTTTTGGTCGAGACTGTCGATGCTGGTCGATCGGTCCTTGAAGCGTATACCAATGAATGTTGATTATTTCCATGAAATATTCAGAGATGGGAAGGGTTCTTGGGAAGTTGAAATTTCTCGGTCAGTTTACCGCGTATTCGCATTCATTATCGGAGAAGTCCCGAGTTAACGATCAATTAAGCGATCGCGGGTAATAGGGAATGCCAGGCACGTAGTAATGGCCGTGCAAGGATCGCCAGCGCTGGAAGGAGAGCCAGTGGTTTCGACCAAACGACGTTCTTGCCTTTGTACTCTCGAAACCATCTATTATTCGAGAATGAAAGCTACGCGGTAGAAAAGTCGATCACTCGTTCCGTCTCGAGACCTAATTTTTGGAACGATTAAAAACGTATGCTGTTAAAACATGCTTAAAAATGCCTTTTTCTAACTTAATTATCCTCTGATATGATATGCAATTCGGACAAGATACGAATCGCAAATTCGAATAGGGAAAACTGAATCCAACAGGACATTTGCATTTACGATAATTTACATTTACGTTTCCGTTTCGGTCTTGAAACAGTAGCCAGCGTCGGTTACAAATTCGCAGGACGAATGTTTAGAGAACGGACCGATAATTTACGATTCACCATATTATTTCGGTGCGAAACGTCAAGACCGTGAAGTAATTTATTATATTTCAATTGTGAATCGCTATTTTAGTAAGTACAGTTTTTAATGGTATTGATAAAAGAATGTTTCGAGCAGGAAATGGCTCCAGAGCCCGATAAATGCCACGGTCACATTTCATCCGAAATTTCAAAGCTAACATCCATATATCTACTTAGCGAGATGCTAGATGAAAAACTTTTCTCGTTAATAAACCGTCTCTTTCGTGCGCATTGCTCGCGGAAATTTTTTCGTTTGCAACGGTCTTTTTTCTGTTTCAAATGATTCCACCTCTACGAAAACTGGCTATAAACTATTGAACGCAACACCGCGGCATGGCACGTGCTGTGTATTTTTTATCATTTTTGCCGCACATACGATCGAGAACATACGGCGCAAGTTCATTATTTCTTGCATTTATACGAGCCCTTTATATCGTTACATAGAGCGAGAGTTTCACTCTCGGAACATAAAGCTCTAAAGCATATTTCGCGCACACTAATTATTACTGAACTGGTTTATGCTTTGTTTACGAGCTTCCTAGCAAAGAAATAGTGCTTTGAACAGGCCAATATTTTCTCAGGCGGAGCGGCAAATCCGTGGAAAAAGCCGAAAATTCACGGTGGCTAAAAATGTTATAATTTTGCTCGTTAAGCTGAATCGAAATAACAAGATAAATCATATTTGATACGTAGCTTTATTTTTTTATGAAAATTAAAACTGTGCGGTGAAATATGTTGGCAGCGGAGTCACGAATGTGGTTTTTTGATTAAAAGGAAGTGTCACTCGTATGTTCGAAGAGCAGAAAAATTTTGTAGTCTATCGTATCAAGAATTCCTTTGCTTTTCATTCGTTACGCGTACAACTTTGCACAGTGTTGGAAACACGACCTCCATCGAAACGTGTAGATACGTTTCAGCAAAAATTTCCCAACCATGAAAACGTAATTTACCACGTCTGTTAAGTTTTTCTTTTTTTTTTTTTTTTTTTTTAAAGTCCCACTTTTCAATGTACTCTGACCATCGATCTAGCCTATACTTTGGTTGCAAGCTGATAGTATGTATGAGTCTCTTTCAAAGCGTGTCTTTTAAGCGAGTGAACAAAACGATCAACAACTATGGAGTGGTAAGTGCGATACTCGTCGAAGACCAAAGTGTGTCCTTTATTTTTTTTTTTTTTTTTTTTTTCTTTTTTTTTTGTTCGACGTGATATCGGATTAACCGAGCGTAGTCTTGAAGAGAAAATACTTGACAACATCGAATCAAGTGTTCACCTTATTTCAATCGGATCGTATCTATGCAAATACATCACCGTTCAACCTGACCTGACCTGAGACACCAGTATCCGATAAGCGCTGCAACTGCATCCGATTTGAAATGGAAATCAATACCGAAACAAGCCTCGTATCGATCCGTTCCGATTTCCCTTCCGGTTCGAACATTCATCACTTTACTTTGGTATTGTAATAGATTTCCCGAATTAGACCATACCTCGAAAGAGTGCTAATTCTAACCCGCTCTAACCCGCTCTAACCCGCTCTGATCCGCTCTAACGCTTATGAAACCCGAGAGAGACATATTTATATAGGATCCCTTTTAGCGATTCCTACCAAGGTTGCTTTTTCCGTCTTAATACGAGTACGATTGGAAAAGTTTCGTTCGCATACTGTTCGGTACTCTAAATAATTATGAAACTGATGCGTTTCTTTGTGAAAATTGATAGGGTGTTACAGAGTAATCGTTACAATAGTTTTCGAAAACATTGGTCGTCCAAAAATATTCTGACCAATGTTTTTAAGTAATTATGGTGTCGTATCCATCATTACAAGATGTACATGTACAAGACAGTACATCAGATTTGTTTGCTTCTTGCAGCATAGTAAGATTTATTTTTCGATATCCTTGGTCCACCAATATTTTTAACTCTATCATGATATCTCTCGTTTGATATCGAGTTCATACACTTGTACATATAGTATTGAAGATATTTTCCTTTGCNAGTAATTATGGTGTCGTATCCATCATTCTTACGTGATTATCGATTTTTTTCTCCGGGAGCGTGCCCTGTTCCTCTTTCTTCCGAAGACAGTACATCAGATTTGTTTGCTTCTTGCAGCATAGTAAGATTTATTTTTCGATATCCTTGGTCCACCAATATTTTTAACTCTATCATGATATCTCTCGTTTGATATCGAGTTCATACACTTGTACATATAGTATTGAAGATATTTTCCTTTGCGATAAATTCGAAACAAAGATTAATCAAGAACAATTGACGTAGTTTCAGTCAGTGGTTAGTTCTCGATATGTAACTCGTCACGAATTCGAAATCGCTTTTCGCATTGGAAATGCAACACAGCTTCTGTCGTCAAAGTAACATTTGCGTAATCCTCTGCATTCGTCCTGAAAGTTTAATTATGTTCCTTTAGTTGAATCACGCGCAGAAACTATGGCAGAATTGTTCGCAATTGCGGTAAACGGTTTTCCTTCGACAACCACGTGGGAATAATTGGATTGTAAATATATTTGGTGCAGTATATTTGCCAACTTATTATAACAAATATCGATTTCGCTCAAAGGGTGAATGACTAGTGCAGTCACATGCTATTGATGTCGCGTTTGTGCGTGGCAATTTTATATGGAATATCGTATCGTTTATTCTCTGTGAAAGAATAATGTTATATTTCTATGAAATTCAATAGCATACAAGGCGCTTAAATTTTCCAAATTTTTTTATCAAACATTTTGCAGCCATGATCGAGCAAAAAGGATATAGTATTGTACCGCTCTCATTTGTTACAAAATACTGTTTCTTTCGCCATTTATAAAATTTCATAGATACGTTTTAATCCATTTATCGCATTGCAAGTAAAAGGTTTCGTTGCGCTTAAATGTCTTTAAGGTATATAAAAGGTGCAACGATTCGAATCCTTTTATGGACGGGATTATTACGAAAGGTGAATGCACTCCCCGCATCAGTTTGGCTTGGTTTCGTTTTGTATTTATTGTAGTGTTTGCTTATAGCGATATCGCGTATCCATCGATGGAACGAAATATAGGAATTTAAAGACAAATAAACTGCAGAGGAGCGGTTTAAACGACATAACAGCCGGAAGGTATAATTCTTCCTTCTCGTTCGTTTCGAGACAGATAGAGAGAAGAATCTCTGGCTTCAGGACTATTCAATTTCATAATCCGATTTGCTGTACGTTTGTGGCAGACAGAAAACTTTCGATTTATAGCACGCTCAGGACGAAATCTTTAGGATCCGGACCTTTCGATATATGATAATTGTTATAATATTGACAAAATTAATTTGCAAGAACAAAAGAAAAAGGAAAAAAAAAGGAAAAAAAAAGGAAAAAAAAAATGTATGCAATAAATAAAATTTTTATATAACAAGAGCGTAAGGAATTTGAATGGATAAAATGTTATCAAGTTGAATCTTATATCGAGTAAATTATAATACAGTATTATCAAATTGGACAATAAATTAAGGGTATGTTCTCGAATAATGGTGTTTCTGCAGCGTTGAAGTTGGCAATTAATTTGAAAAAAATGAAAGACATATTTCCTACGGCAATGGTAACGCGCTTGTCCGATTCAGTGAATCACAGGGTTAGCGCATCTAAAAGCAGATGGTTCGCTACGTGTTAGATCTGGTCTGGGTTAGCCCATTTAGCAAAGCCAACCAAAGCTTTTCCTCGGTGCATAAGCATAGAAAGTTTCGAAATGGCAACCGCGTTGTTGCCGCGAAATTTATACGTGCATCCGGTGCTTCGGTGCTCTGGTTCCAAGTAATCACTTTCGTAGCACGAGCGAGCTTTCAGAAATAACATCCCAACAAGGTACACTTTTTTTTTTCTTTCTATCAATGTTTGTAATATACCCTATATAAAATACAGATTAAATCGGCAAAAATTTCAATAGAAACGGTTCCATTTAAAATGATTTCCAAGATTAATTGAAATATAAAGATCTGTGAAAAAGTAGAGAGAGAGAGAATGAAAAGAGCGACAGTAGAGTTAATTACTGTCGGTGTATCACGTATTGTGTATTGTGTATTGTGTATTATGTATTATGTATTACGTATTAATGTTGGAATGAAAAGAAAAAGGATATCGCACGGGCCGGACGACACGAAGCACCCAGGGGTTAGCGTGTCTTTCTTTTAGAACAACAGTATTCATTTCGGAATGAATACCGACGAGGCAGTAATTGAAACTTTCTACAGCGACACGGCCTGTTGTTTATCCGTTAGGAACATTTCTCAATAGGCTCTCTTAGAACTTGGACAATTTATCTTTGATGTTTGCTACCGGCTTCGCTACGTAGCCGGCCAGCGCTAAATAAACTCCGACGGTGTGGCCAATCCATTAATTAAGTTAATTAACTCTAGACAGGTAACACGACGCTGCTATGGACATCAAGTAAACTCTAATGTCGGCCTAGAAACCGACCAGCATTATGCTCTACACACGCACGTAATTACACCGAGTTGCACCGAATCCGTTGTCCGCCACGCTACATCTATTTTCTTGTCTTTCGGTTTATCCATTAACCTTCTTCCATTTAAACGCAGTTTAGAACTATCCTGCGTCACAGTCAACCTTCTGTTTTCTTCGATATTTCGTTGTAGATATTTCATCTCTCCATCTGTCTACCTGAATATGCAATTTTTATGCTTTTTTGTAAAAAAAATTATTAATTTTTTCAATCATATCGCATTAGAGGAAAAAATATACAATGTATCATGTTTATTTCCCGTATATTTGTATCCTTTATATCCTTTATATCCTTTATATCCTTTATATCCTTTTCCAATTTTGAGCGTGCTTTTCATTAGAATACTTGTAACTGGTAGTCATTGGTCGTTTACGTCACACACTTTGTCTTTGTTCGACAAAGAAAATTTAAACGTTTTCTCGTTTAATTTAATCTTATGAAATCTCTATCGTAAAATAATTGAACGAATCAACGAAAGATTAGTAGTATCCGCGTTTTGCATCGGTTAATTCGAGGCATAGAGTTCGCGCATAACTAATGTTCTCAACTAAATTATAGGCAACCACAAGATTGCGTAGGAACGTACACAGCGGCACCGCTAATACGTAAGCGGCTAAATTACATAATTACTCAATCGTGGAATTCCAGTGTGGTCTGTTGTTACCCGCGGCCGTGTATAGATATTTAAATGAGAGCGCGGTTGAAAGTTTAGTAGAGTTGACCACGAAACAGGATCAAGGGATGAAGTTCTCAAAGAGAAACCGTAGCTGGTACGCGAGTGTTGCACTTGTATACGTTACATCGGAAGTTTCAGTTTCGGGTTAAGATATTCTCTCGTATGACACTTTCTGGACGACGGTAAATCTTTGTGAATTACGATCCCAGCTGTATTTCGCAACGATATAAGATAACAACAAGGTCAGAATCGGTCGACGTTGCGTGTTTCGGACATTTTATATTTTTTCCGATCGATAGGGTAGAATGCGTGAAATAAAAGGAAATTGTTTGATTTTCATCGAACAACCTTTTAACAATTTTTTTAATATTTTTACACTTCCAACGCGTTTCCGTGTGTTTCGCGTGTTCCGTATGTTAACACGTATAAACGGTTACGTTGTTCCAACTGGAACAAACACAGAGCAATAATGATTCTCGATAAACGATAAAATATCAATTTGTTTTCATTCGTTTATTCGTTGCCGTACATAATTGTGCCAAGATCGGTGTAAGACGGTGCTTGGAAAACGAAGAAAGTCATAGATTAAAAATAAATGTTAAAAACCGTGTTGTAGCAAAGAAAGTATTTGTTAGTCATTTTATCGATTTATTTGCTCCTACGTTTGCCTTCAAACTTGATTTTCAATCGGAAACGTATTTACGTTCTCTTTTCGAAGCTTTACGCCTCGATGAATCGCAATACTTTCGAGCGGCTATGAAAAATTGGCGCTTTCTTTTTAACATTGGCGAATCTACGTTTTGTTTAATTTGGCAAAGGAACATAAAATGTTTGGAATATGTTTGGAATATGTTCACCGTTTTTCAAGCTGTTTCGAATTTACTTTCTTTGAGATGGAACTGTCTTATCCGTTAAACACGCGACATTTGAAACATTCGCATCGATTAGCTTTGAAATAACGGTTTGAGGTAAGTAGCGATCAATTTTATTGTTTGGAGCGTGTATTTTATAGACGAACGTTCTCGAGAGCGATTAAATTTGCATCGGATCGAAGCATATCGTCAAAGATGAGCATTCATTTTGACGGAATTCATTGACCTCCGCGTGTTTTCTCTGACAAAAACTGTCGATTCGACGTTGAGGCGTGGCATTAGACGCGTTACGCCCGGCACGAGTTCCCCAACGCAACGGGGCGAATCGTAACGACATTAGCGAGCATGATAAATTCGCGACGCGCTAATACCGTTGAACAGCACCGCGCTAGATAAATATGTATGACGCGGTAAGGCTTCATTCATAAACAAATCGCTTTGGCGTCCGTTTGTTTGGATTTGCAACACAATGGCGAACAATAAAGTACAATGCGGTACGTCATCTGCACTTCGGCCCATCCGCACGCATAACTCCTGCATTTGTCGATACGCTTCAACAATATGCAGCGTTACACGTTCGATTTTACAAAATTGTCGGCCAGTCTGATTTCGTCTGGAACATTTAACTAGCTGCGGTTATTTATCCTGTCGATTTAGTCCCTTGCGGAAACGGACAGTTTTGGAACGTACGCGATATAAACGAATAAATATTGTGTTCCATTGGTATAATGTTGCTAAATAATTCAATCGATTTTTATATACGAAATATTTTTATATACGAAACGTGCGAATATCTGATAACCGACTGCTTTGTATGCGCGAATTTCAAAATATTCGATATTTAAAGAAACTAATTCTTTTTGCCGGAACCAAGATCTCTCGTACATTCGGTGTTATTTTCCAACGAATAATAGAAATGTTGTACATCGTGAAATAAAATATAATTAAACCTGCAATTAATTGGGTTCAAAGGAAACGAGTCGTTTTTGTTTCTACTATCGATGCAAACGTGTACGCGTACATATGTAACATTTGCAGATTTTTCCATGCGCGAGAACTATTTTGAAGCAACAACCTAGCAAGCGTGCTAATAATTGAAATTCACTTTCCAACGAATCGGATAAATCGAATAATTTGTTTTAGAGGAATCGAACGTTCGAATCGTTTGCACGTACTCGATGTTCAAAGCGCTGAGAACTAGCGGTAGGTAATTTTACACGGACGATCATTCCCAATAGCGGGCGTTCGCATTCACTGTCAATTTATCATTGCCGAATAGAGGATCGCCGCAATGCACCGTTCCTGTGGGACCGGGCCTCGTGACGAGACGCTAAACACGCGATTATGTGCTTCCATTATTATGCCACCCAAACACACGGACGCTACATGCTTTCGTGTGTTTGCTTACATTCCCGCTCACCTCCTGCCTCCATCATTTTCCCGTCTCTTTGTTCTTTGTCCCATTACCTAACGATTCGATCGATTATTATTTTTCCGATTCATTGTACGCCTAACGAATAAAAGGTTTTAATTTCTGAAAATCGAAAAAAAAAATTACCCAGTAAATATAAATGTATATTTTTTATAACTACGGNCGGAACGTACGCGATATAAACGAATAAATATTGCGTTCCATTGGTATAATGTTGCTAAATAATTCAATCGATTTTTATATGCGAAATATTTTTATATACGAAACGTGCGAATATCTGATAACCGACTGCTTTGTATGCGCGAATTTCAAAATATTCGATATTTAAAGAAACTAATTCTTTTTGCCGGAACCAAGATCTCTCGTACATTCGGTGTTATTTTCCAACGAATAATAGAAATGTTGTACATCGTGAAATAAAATATAATTAAACCTGCAATTAATTGGGTTCAAAGGAAACGAGTCGTTTTTGTTTCTACTATCGATGCAAACGTGTACGCGTACATATGTAACATTTGCAGATTTTTCCATGCGCGAGAACTATTTTGAAGCAACAACCTAGCAAGCGTGCTAATAATTGAAATTCACTTTCCAACGAATCGGATAAATCGAATAATTTGTTTTAGAGGAATCGAACGTTCGAATCGTTTGCACGTACTCGATGTTCAAAGCGCTGAGAACTAGCGGTAGGTAATTTTACACGGACGATCATTCCCAATAGCGGGCGTTCGCATTCACTGTCAATTTATCATTGCCGAATAGAGGATCGCCGCAATGCACCGTTCCTGTGGGACCGGGCCTCGTGACGAGACGCTAAACACGCGATTATGTGCTTCCATTATTATGCCACCCAAACACACGGACGCTACATGCTTTCGTGTGTTTGCTTACATTCCCGCTCACCTCCTGCCTCCATCATTTTCCCGTCTCTTTGTTCTTTGTCCCATTACCTAACGATTCGATCGATTATTATTTTTCCGATTCATTGTACGCCTAACGAATAAAAGGTTTTAATTTCTGAAAATCGAAAAAAAAAATTACCCAGTAAATATAAATGTATATTTTTTATAACTACGGATAAAAAATAGTTTAACTAAATTGTAAATTGTAAATTGTAAATTTGTATTTTGAAAAAAAATTTGATCAAAAACGTGTAAATGTTTGATAAGCAATATCGTAAGTATCATGGTCGTTGCGTCTGGATGCTCCATTCCATTTTACTTCTCCCATCGTCCTTTCTTTTTCGCATGTTTGCGCGAGCTGCCGATAGATTCTGCGAGATGGTCCATTGTCAGCGATCGACTTTTTCATGCGTTGGAAAATCGATGAACTGGATCAGAGTGTATTCGCGAGACCGTGTTCATTCGCCTTGTTATTCAGCGTTCTTGAAACTTCGCGAACCGTTGTTAGAAGTCGTTGTTAGAAATGGAAAAAGTTTGAAGACTCGTTGTTTGCATCATTGCTGCATTACTAATCTGTTACGTCGTGATTATCCCATGTTCCAAACTCGTGTCTCGATCGTTAGGTCTTATTACGATGCTTGTAATAAAATCGGCTTCGATCCGATCGATAAAACGTTCCACGTGTCACGGAAAAACGAGAGCTTTCTTGAAATCGTGTAAATACCACAAATACCATAATTTATATGAAATCGTATAAAACCACAGCGAGACGATAAGAGTAACGTTGCGGAGAATATTAAAAAATAAATCGCAGTTTCAACGAACAGCGAATAAAACGCTGATACCGCGTCCCCTTCGATCGTTGCGAGTGGCATTCATACGACCGTCGCGTCGCGTTGTTGCCGCTCCAAGACATTCCGATATTTTCTGTAATGTAATTTCTCTGGGAGATTTTTCTTCCTCATCTGATTCGCTCGACCCCGTTTTCGCAGCCATTAAATATCGATCGTTTCTCCCCCCCCCCCCCCTCCCGAGACAATTAATGATCTTATTGCTGATAACCCAGCCGACGTAAAAATTCTGTACGTAAGTATTTCGCAAAATCGCTTACCTATCTAAAGTGGAATTACGCTCCGCTCGCGTTGCAATCAGTGTCGTGTTAAAAAATCGGTTCACCAATTTTAATTGCTTCGTGAGAAGGACTTTAATTATACCGGTGTAATCGATATAAGTAATTTGGATGGTTCAGGGAGCTATAATTCTGCTCCGCTATTAAAATATGTTGGTAATAAGTAGTATTAGCCAACGATTAATCAGGCTTGGAACTCGCGTATAACGTACCTACTACTGTAGATATAAGTTGGCATCGATCGGCGCTAATTTTCCTCGAAATCATGGAATATCGCATGGAATATCGTGAAAGGTAGTGGTTAAACGGTGGTGGCTAGTTTAAAAATTTATGCTAATTCCTTCGCATAGCAGTTGCCCACTTTGATTCGGTAAGGTGGAAACAAAAATTTCACTTTACTGCGACGTCGCTGGTTGCGAATAGTTTCTGAAGTGTTACCAAGGAAAATTCTGGTAACGTTATCGTAGAAAGTAGCGATTCTTGCCAGGCTGCTTCGAAAGCTTCGACGAAATATTTCGAGCTTTTTATTCTCGGTCGAGCTTCTTTCCACGTCTGAAAATTCCAAAACGGTTCGCCTTATGGAAATGTCTCTCGAACAGGCAAAAGCCATTTCGTTAAGCTGCTGCTCCAAGCAATTTTTAGCGCGGAAAAATTTAGCGGCACCTCATTTCCCTTTGCTTGCTATTCCTCCTTCTTCCTTCCTTCCTTCTTCCCCTTTACCGATCCCCCTCGATTCCGCTTTAATAGAGCATCGTCGTGGCTTTGCGGATCATCGTAAGGAGAAACAGAAACGCGGACTGTTTCTGCTTGATATATTCCACTTTTATCTTTTCCTCTCTTCCCTCTTTCGCCAATTACTCGGTTGCATCGATGGTTTCGTTGTAGACCGCTCTTTTTCCCGAATTACGATTTATGCGACAAAGAGAACCTCGTACTTAGGCTGTCCATTGCATATGCTTTCATTGCTCCACGTATCCCCTTTTTCCTATCCGTTTTATATAGTTCTTCGCGCTATCGGATATTGCTGGCCGTTTCACCGAGATTATAGAGCAAGCATGTTGCATCTTTATTTTCAGAATAGCGAGTGTGCGTCGTTAGAGTTGCTTCCTGTCGGGTGCAAAAGGAACGAAGCAGATTCCGCTGGAAACCCTTGGAGAAATCGGTGTCCTCGATTCTTCAGGGAATAAAGTTATCGCTAAGAAGAAGACGCTTCAGGAATAATTGTTTTCGTCTGGTCTCGGAAACGCGTAGAATTTCCAGGAGCACTGGTACGACGCTAAAACATCTGCTTGGTCTAAACATTGAGCAATGTCGGTGTTGCGGCATACAAAATTGTTGAACCTTCTTCCTGCAGTTGCAGCGTGAATTTTGATTTTAACTTTTCCTCGACGTGATTGCAGACGCGTACATATAACAAAGTATACGTTACGGAGCAAGCTTAACAAACAATAAGAGAACTTGAAATTTTGTTGTAATTTATGCCAAAGTGTTGAAATTTTTCAGTGTTCGTTGATAGTTGCTTCCTTTTGGTTCGTTTTAACTTTTAACCCAAATATATAATTTAAAATGGCAGTGTTTGACAAACAATTGCTCACAATTTATACTTTACGTTTATCATAGTTGCGTGCAATGGTAACTTGCATTCGTTCGTTTAATCGATAATGTAGTATACGGTAACTAAAACAATGCGGATGTACAATTGATCCAAGTACGCTTTCGCCTATTGAAAATGAGCAGAAAGTGTAGTTTGATAACATTATTACCATGGTATGAAACGCGATTCGAAAGCCGTTGCTTCGGAAAACGCAATGCGACGATAATTAGTAAAAAAATATGCGCGTTCGACACGGCTGACGAATCGTAGAAAGAAACTCGGCCTCGTCGTATCGACCGGTGTAGTAATTTCATTGCAGAGATTTGAAAATCATTTCATTGTTGCTCGATATGGTAACATCCATTTTATATTCGCTTTAGCCTGAAATGGGATTATCAGCGATTTCCGAAAGAAAAATAGATAAAAAAGGAAGCAAATACAGGAAAAAATTCATGGCAATCAATTTTTTGGTACCATAGTCGGTGAAAACTGGTAGCAACTGTAACATTTTTAACAGGAAAGAAAGAAAGAAAGAAAGAAAGAAAGAAAGAATGAAAGAAAAAAAGGAAAAGAGGGGTGTACAAAACGCACTCTTTCTTTAGGGAAAAATATCGTCGAATTCACTCATTGAAGTACAACGAAAGTTCTGGTGGGCTTTACAGCTTACACGCCGATCTCTCTGACTGCCTATGTCGCTGATAGTTCCCAACGACAAGCTTGCTGTATATCTCCTGTTGTTTTTTTATTTTCTTTTTTTATCCCCATTCAGAGGTGAACGCTAGATGTTTGAGTCCGAATGAGAAACGAGTGGATCAAACAAACGGACTTTTAGGTGATATTCTTTGCAATCTGACTGATCTGACTAACAGCGAAATTTGTTGCACGATTTCATTCATAACGTTTCGTGTTGCAATTAGAACATAATTATCAAAACGATTAATCGCAAGAAAGTGAACGGTGCGTCTTTGAATATAACGAGAAACTACTGTGTGCGTATACATCCCGTTAAAATGGAGAAACGTTGCAACAACGAACATACACAGCATCGAAACCATCGATCTCTTCCAGCTATTTGGTTGCCTGTAGTATTGGTTTGCGGATAATTTAAGCCTGTTTCTGTCTCGTTTACGCCAAATTATCAGAACCTTGCCAACAAACCGATCAAAACATATATGCACGAATGGATTAACGGTAAAAGAAAAAAAAAAAAAAAAAA